>PVIR01002442.1:8124-82980 GCA_004026965.1 Petromus typicus
GCCCCACCCACCCTACCACCCCCCATATATATAAAATTTGTTTCCTTACTTTTTTGTTACAATCTCCACATTGTCCCCTTTCACCTTATTTTACATTGAGCATTTTCTATTTCACAATATATAACATACAATGCTAGGACTCATTTACATCTTCATTTTCTCATACCAGAGAAAAGATGCGATATGTATCTATCTGTGAAGATCGATGTACTTTTAAGTAAAGCCTAGAGAGTCTTTCCTTCTATTTATGTATCATATATATTTCACCTTGGTCATTTCTGTATGATAAAAATATAATACAAGCCACATGTGTGATTATAAACTTTCTAGTAGCCCCATTAAGAAACAAGTACAATTAATTTTAATAATTGCCAATGAATCCTTTATATCTAAAGTAGTATCACTTTGATTTTATCAACATGAAAGTTAAAGTGTTCTTTTCATATTTTAAAAATAAAAACTTTAAAAGTTTTATTATTTTAATATTATCCACATTAAAATTACAGAGATATTTTATATTATTTTCAAAACAAAATCTTACTACTTTGTATTTGAGAAACTAGTGTATTTCAATTTAATTGTTGAATTTTTATTAGTAATACTTGCATTTTGCTCATACTTTACAAAATTTACATTGGCAAAATAATTTACATATTCAATGTATTCCACATTTTCCATTGACAATATTATGTTTTAATTTTAAAATTAAAATTAAATAAAAATTAACAGTGCATTTTCTCAGTTGACTAGCCATGACTGAAGTATCAAATAGTCATACATAGCTCACTGATTGCTCATAGCAATCATATGATTGCTGTATCGTGTAATGTGGGGCACAAGGTCATGCTGAGGATACTAGCAGTGGAGGCCTTGATCTACTACGGATCTAAGTGAAACTTGTGGTTTTTTCTAAGTGTCTTTCACTGTTTGTTTCAAAAATATACTTACTAGAGTGTACAATATATACAAAAAGTCTATATCTCAGTGAGTGACAAAATCAGCAGTAATGGAACCATCCTGGTACCAAGAGCAGAACATTACCGGCACTGTACAAAGCCTTCTCTTGTCTCGTCTGGGTTATGAACAACCCTCCCAGAGAAGCTCTAACTTATTTCTATTTTAGATAATTTTTCTTTTTAAGTTTTTATCAAGCTAGAAATAGAGGGATGCAATTTTTCTCATGTTTATATTTAGTGAGGTACAAATTTTGCATTAACTGTAGTATATTGATTTATATTGCTATAGATTGTTCTTTCATAACAACATATAATGATTTATCTATCCACCATACTGTTGAAATATTTTTGAAATACTATTTTTATTGTTTCCAGTTTTTAACTGGAAGTTCACTAGGTGTGGAGCTGTGGCCAGGTTTCTCAGTCGTGGGCAAGATTTACAGTGTTTGTGCCAACTGAATGATAAAAGTTCTCATTGTTCTTTATCTTTGACAACCCCAATATTCATTGTGCTTATTTCTGTAATTGTGATGGATTGCCTGAGTTTCGGAGATCACTAAGGAAATAGGACACACTTCCATTTAATTTTATGCACTTAGAGATTTGGTTTCAGGAACTAATATTTCAAATCTTACGTTTATTTCTTTTCTATTGTATTGTCTATCTTTCCTGATTGATTCATAGTTTTATTCTTTACATATGTTAGATATGTGTTTTTTTTTTGTTTTTTTTTTTGAGACAGGGTCTCGCTTTGTAGTTCGGGCTGGCCCTGAGCTCAGCCTCAAACTCACATCACAGCATCCTCCTGCCTCTGCCTCCCGAATGCTGGGATTACAGGCTTAAACCACCACGCCTGGCATTGTGATATGTGGTAGTGATTGCTGCCGGGCATGAGTCTCCACACCCAGTATAGGTATGTGGTTACCGGGATCAAACCCGGGCCCTTGCACTTGCAAGACAGGCGCCGGAACCACTGAGCTAAATCCCCAGCCCCTATGTGTTCTTGTTATATGGTTGTATTGCAAATATTTTCCTCCAGTTTATGGCATGTATTTTCTGCCTCTTGGAAACTTCTTTTCATTAAGACAAGTTACTGATTTAAATGTAGTCCAAATTATTAGTATTTTATGTTGTGTGTAGCTTACACTTTGTGTGGAACTCAAGAAGTCTTTTATAACCTCAAGATCATGAATAATATTTTCCTGTATTACCTGTTGAAAGCCCCAGTAAAATCATTAACATTTATATATAAAATTTACATGAAATTCAAGTTTGTATATGCTGTTAAATAGAGATCAAAGTTAATGCTTTCAAATATGAATATCCAATTAACTCGACATAATTTATTGAGAAAATAATCATTTCTTCACTCTAGTCATCTTTGTTATGAATCAAATGTTCATTTCAGACAGGATCCATTTTAAACTTTCTATTCCATTTGTCTGTTTATCTTTTGCTATTACCTTACTCCCTTGATAATTGTAACACTGTAATAAGACATTTTTGGAAGTAAAAGTCTGCAATTTATAAATTTAAAGCATTTTGTTAACCATAGAATACTGAAATTGTGTATGTATATTTCAAAAACAACAAGTTAGTAACTTTCACAAGATGAATTTCTGGGATTTTTGACTGAGATTACCCTGTATCTAGAGATTAATTTTACGAATAGTTGACATCTATTTTTATCATTTTTTAATTTCTTTAAGTTTTTTGTTATGTCTTTGTCATACATAATCATGATATTAAACTTGTGGAATTTGCATGCACACACACACACAAATACATACACACATATAAAATGAATTACTTATTTTTACTCCTTCCTCTCCTCCATGCTCTCCCCTCCCTCTCACTCTATAGAATCAGATCTTCCAATCCTTGACCATTGTTTGGTCTAATTCCACTCATTTCTTCTAGTTTTCCTTAGCAGACATTTCATGTTTACATCTCCAGCAGTCTGGGGTCTCCAGTGTACATTTGCGATCATGCTCTTAGCTTCATGGACTGCACTCTCAGGGACACACTGCCTACTTTCCCACTCTTGCTTTGCAGTCTGGCTAGAAAAACCCTGCACCACGTGGAGGATGCTAAATTCTGTTTCCCGCTTGAGCAATACCCTTGCTTCCTTGAACAGTGGTTTTAGGGGCCTCGAAGTGCTTGTTAGGTGTCCTTCTAAGGGCTTCGAAGCAGATGTTAGGAGGTCCTGAATGAACAGGCAGCCCTGGGGCTCTCTTTTCAATGCAAAGTCTTTCAAAAAAGTTTACTTTTAATATTCCAACTTGAAAAGGGTGGATTCTGGCCCATTTCCTGAGCTGTCTAAAATGCATCTTTTCTATTGTCCTGATGCAAAGGACTTGGCTGCTTTCTGATGGCAATCTTTTTGGCAACTATGCTTTGTTTCACTCCAGCTTTATATATTTGTCTCTTTTGTGGCCAATCTGTAACTTTTTAAAACATTAGGCTTTTTCTTCTCTCTCAATTCTCATTGTAAATTTGGTTTACAGTATCCAGAGATGAGCATGCTGCAGCCCAAACAAACTGCCTTAAAATTTTCTCAAGTGGCCACCATGTTTGAATTTAGCTTCTTACAAAGTCAGGGTATAAACGCAACATATATTCTGGGGACAAAAAATACACACACACACACACACACATATATATTCTGTATATATATATATATATATATATATATATATATATATATATATATATATTAGTTTTTGAGACAGGGTCTTGGTTTGTCATTCAGGCTGGTCATGAACTCAGTCTTGAACTCAGCAATCTTCCTGCCTCTGCCTCCCAAGTGCTGGGATTACAGACATGAGCCACCACACCTGGCATTTATATATATTCTTTGTGAAAATGAAACATGCATGGTCTCTAGTCCAGTTCCTTATAAGCCCTCTTTTCCAGCTCTAGTTTCACAAGGCTGGCCTTGTTGTCTGCCGGTCTTCTGTGCTCCCACAGACACTCAGCAAGCTGTGATTGTAGCATTGTAAGTCTTCTCTAGCTAACATCTCTAAACCTTTCTTAACTTCTCCAGGTACAAGGGTTAACTATAGTCACAGCAACAACCCTACGTTTTGGATAGCAATTTTCTGAATTAGTCACTAACTCATGATTAGGACAAAATACCTGGCACTGCAACTTAGAGGAAAAAAAAGCTTATTTAACTCACAGTTTTTAGTGGGCTTAATCCAAAGCCAGCTGGCTCCCAGACAGAAATGGCATGGTAGAAGGGCCAACCAGAGGACAATTGTTCATCCTGTGGCAGCCAGGAATCAAAGAGGGAAGAGGTGGAGTGAGGGAAGCAATACATTCTTCTTGTCACAATCCTATTACCACACCTCCAACCAGGCCTCACTTCCTATTGGCACATTTAGCCATGAACTTCGTCCTAAAACTCCACTTTTGATTAATGGAATTCTGGGAGATACAAACCATGATATGCTCATCAAATGCATTTGTAAAACTTTCTCTATTTTCTGTTTTCTGGAGTAATTTACATAAGATTGATTATATTTCTTCCTGTTTGGAATAGTTCACTAGTGAAGTCATTTAAATTAGAATATTTTCTTTTTCATCTAGAAAGGATTATTCAAAATTTCAGCTCATTGAGGCAATTTTGGTAAGTTGTTCTTTGAAGAAATATATTCATTTTTTAAAAATTATCAAAATATAGTTTTTTTGTAGATGTTGAATCCTATGTCATATCCTTTCTTTCATTCATGTATCAATTCAGTCTTTTATTTCTTGGTCTGACTTATTAGTAGTTTGTTGTTTTTTCATTCTTGTTAAAAAACCAACCACTATTATTGTTTATTTATTCTATTATTAATTATTTTCTTTTATTAATTTTATTATTTCCTTATTTATGGTTCTTCAGCTTCTTCATTGTCTTTTTTTTCAATATTACAAGAATATACCCATGGATAATTTTTTTAAAAAATTTCCTTTCGAATAAAAGCGTGTAACACTTTGTTTCCTTCAAAGAGTGTCTTTAAAAAAGTATTACATTTTATTTTCGAGGAATATTTTGCAACCGAAATCACCTTATTTGTTTTATTTTTCACCATGAAGTCAGTCACTCTCATCTTTGGCAGAGCCATAGATCAACACCCAGCCAGTAGTCCTGAATCCTGTTGTGTGCCGTGACTCTCCTAAGTTCCCTGAACTTGGTTCAGCAATGGCAGCTTCTATTACATTCAAGCTTAGCCACAATTTATTTATTTATTTTTTAATGAATTGAGTTTACCGGTACATTTTAAGACTACATAATAAGCACATTCCTCACTGGCAGTTTTTACCTGTAAATAATATCTTAATTTCTTATTTTTTTCCCATTGTCCTGCCCTCCATTTAACCCCTCTATATACATAAGTTTTGTTTCTATTTTTTCTTTTTTACCATCAAATTATTTCCCCTACTGGCACATTTAGCCATGAAGCTTTTCCTTGACGCCATCCAGTTACCATTTCCTTTGGAACATTTTTTTCTATTTACAATACCTATCATACATTTTAGTCTTCATTTACACCTTTAGTTTCTTACACTAAAGAATTGATGTGGCATTTACACGTCTGTGTCCAAAGAGTGTCTTTTAATGCTACCTTCAAGATTTCATGATTTGTTTCTGTTAGTTTTTGATTAGAAATATTAGATAACTTTTATGATAATTTTTCTTTGATACTAAAAAGATAATTTACTACTTTTTTTCTTGATTTCCAAACATTTATGAGTTTTAAAGTGACATTTTTATTACTGATTATTGCACATAATGTTACTGTCACCAGAAGATGTGATATGCATAATTTAGATACTTTGGAATTTTTAAACAGCTATTTGATTGTAAGCATACAGTCAATTTCAGTATGTGTTCATATGGACCTATTATAAGAATATGTTGCATATTAAAGCATAAATAATAATTATATATTACTTCAATACACTAACCATATGTACAATGTTTTATATATACTGTATATATTATTTGCATATATGCCATACTATTTATACATACTAATCCTATACATACACTATTTTATATACAGTAATCCTATATATAAATAATATAGACTATTTATATATACTGTATATTATATAGACATACTACTTATATATAAAATTAGATGTGTCTATTGTATTATTCAGTAGTCTATGCTTACTGTTTTCCAGCTATTGTTTGTTTTTGGTTTTGTTTTATGGTCTTTACATTACTGAGATATATATGTGAAAATCTTCTATTGTGTAGATTTTTCCATTTATTCTTTTAATTCTGACTGTTTTGTTTTATATATTTTGAGGTCACATTATTAAGTATATGCATATAAATCAGTACATCTTCTTGTTAAAGTATTCCTTTATCAGTAATGACTCTATCTCAACTAATGTTTTCTGCCTTAAAGAATTTCTATAATGTTAGTTTAACAGCTTTGTTTTCATTACTATTTACATAGTATATCATTTTCACAAACTATATAAATGATCCCTGAAATTAGAGCTTTAGTATATCATTTTCAATAAAGATTGAAGATAATAAAAATTACTTCCTTTAAGCAAAATATAGTTGACTTTTGTCTAATTATTTTATATTTAATATAACTACTGAAGATTTAAACACATCTTATTTGTTTTCTATACCTTCTAACTGCTTTTTATTTACTTTTCTGTTCCATCTTTCTCTTGCATTAAGGTTTCTCTGTTTTCTTGCTTATGGTGCTTGATTTTACCATTATTTTAATGATTTCACCAATGATTACAGCACATATTTTGATATACTATTTTAGGTATGACACAAATCAATATTTTTACCATTTTCAGATATTACAAAGACCTCTTGCCTTTTGTCAGTTTTACTATCCTTTTGAATTTTCTATTTCTATTTGTATGATATCAACATACACATATTTATACATATGTTTCCCACTTTCTAATATTTTTCATTTGTTCTAATAAATCCACTGGTAGCAATATTGGTTTTCTTGCATTTTGTTCTGACTTACAGATTGATAATTACTCTCTTTAAAAATGTTGAAAGCTGGGGCCGGGGATTTAGCTCAGTGGTTCTGGCCCCTGTCTTGCAAGAGCAAGGACCTGGGTTCTATTCCCCGGTAACTACATGCAATGCTGGGTGTGGAGACTCACGCCCAGCAACAACCAGTACCACATACCACAGTGCCGGGCATGGTGGCTCACGCCTGTTATCCCAACACTTGGAAGGCAGAGGCAGGAGGATTGCTGTGAAAAAAAAAAGTGTTGAAAGCATAAGTCTATTGTCTTCTGCTTCATACTTTCACTAATGAGATACTAGGTGAAATTTCTTGAAGAAAATGTTCTTTGTTTTCATGCTACTTTGAATTTTTAAAAACTTTTCTTTCTGGCTGGGGATGTAACTCAGTGGTTCCAGTGCCTGATGCTTGCAAGTGCAACATCTTGAGTTTGATCCCTGGTAACCACATACCACAATGTCAGGCGTGGAGATTCACCCCCACCAGCAATCAGTACCACACACCACAGTGTTGGGCATGGTGGCTCACACACCTGTAATCCTAGCATTTGGGAGGCAGAGGCAGGAGGATTGCTGTGAGTTTGAGGCTGAGCTCAGGGCCAGCCTGTGTTTAAAAAAAAAAAAATGTGAGACCCTGTCTCAAAAAAAGAAAAATTTTTTCCTTTGGACTGTCTTTACAATGATATGTGCAGGCATAATTTTCTTTGCTACTGTCTGGTTTGAGTTCAAGGCACTTTTGCACCTGCAACTCCACATCTTTATACAGATTTGGAAAATAATTAGTCATTTTTCCACTTGCTACTTTTACCCTACTCTTTTGTACCTGTCACCCAAATTATACGAGTAGAACTTCTCATTTTGTTGTGTCTCTTAGTTTTAATTTTCTGTTCTTTTAGCTCATTTTTCTTTAGTTTGAGCATTTTCTTTTGCTCCTTAATCTTACTAGCTTCTTTCTTCAGCTGCTGAGTTTAACATCCCATTAAATGCAGGTAGAGACTTCTTAGTTCTCATTGTTTCCTATTCCACAAATCTGTTTTTCCCCTCTATCACATTTCTTTGAACACATTAAGCAAAGTTCCATGCCCCCAAAACTCAATTATCTGTATAACTTTTGAATATATTTCTTTTTCACTGTGTTGTTTTCAGTTGAATTTATTTTTATGCTTATTTACTTTTTTAGTATTGCTGGACATGGTGTGGATATTATAGAGATCATACAAATCTCTAGAAGTTCATATCTCTTTGAAAAGATGATTTCATCTTTTGTTTAGTTTTTGGCATGTAGATATGGTAAGAAATATAATTGTAATTCAGTTAGGAACTTAACTTTCCAAAGTTGGATTTCACACTTTTTGGAGATTAATCTATTTCTGATTTTCCCTGCTATTTGAATATAGCCTTTTGGGTGTTCCAAGTGAAAGTAAAATGTTAAGCAAATTACTTTATCAACAGATCCTGAGCTGCAGCTCCGACCTATGAAATTTTCCAAAAGCCTCAATTTCTTAGTTATTCAAGGAGCCAGTTTGTGCTCGATTTTATAGGGTCTTAGCTGTTTCTGTTGAACCAGCATTTCCTCAGTAGGAAAACAAGTTTCTAGGGTTCAGAGTCACCTTTCAGAACTTCCATTTTGTTTATCATTATCTCTCTAGTGTATGGTGAATAGCAGATACTTATTCAATATACTCATTTAAAAAAATCTTTTCATTATTCCATAGCAATGGAGGGAATGCTTAAGATGATAGAGTTCACATCACAGGCTCTCTTTATTCATGGTGGCTAAAGGAAAAATTATTTGAACCTATAACTCATTCATGTTGTTTGAAAACTTGTGTTCATTTATATTTTTCTTGTCCAAGGATGGCTGTTATTCCCAGTCCTCTGTTTATACATTTTATTGCATTATTGATATAGTCCTTATTTGAGAAACTTTCTCTTCCCCCAAGGGAATTAGAAGTGTTCCTTTCGTGTCTCTATGATATGATGTTCTTTTGGCAGGTGGGTTGAATTTAGGAAGCTAAAAGTCTTCTTCATAAAGATAATCAAGACAGCCTTGAATGGATCATTGGGCAACAGATGGTGGGTTCCGGGGCCACTTCCCTTGTCATGTGAGGGCACAGACTTTCCTAGAACAATGACAATGTTGCATCTGCCTGCCTGCCAGCCTCAGTTCAGTGAGACATCTCTTGGAATCCTGCCTTCTTTGTAGGAAAGCCTTCTATCAAATAATAGTACTCTCTGATAACCCAGGAAGGAAATGAGAAGTACTAAACTGTCTCTTCACAAGTTTTTTAACTTAAAAAGTTTCAGTTGCAAGACTGCCCTTACAGTCGACTTCCCTTGACTGTAAGAGCAGTACATTGCTAGAGTTTATTTAGATCTAGAATGTCCTTCAGGCATGTGTTTAAGCTTTAGTCTCTGGGAGCTCTTGGGCGGTGGCCTAGCGAGAGGAGTTCAGGTCCCTGGGGCTGTCCCCTTGAGGGGCACATGGCATCTCAGCTTCTTACTCTTCCTTTCTCAGTTCCTGGCACCAGAAGAATGATTGTGCCCTCTCATTCATTCTCATCGCAGTGTGACACCCAGAACAAAAGAACACGGCCATTATTTGCTAAAACCTTTCTGTGAGCCTATACAAATCTTTTCTCTTTCTTCATTGGTATATTTGTTAGAAATTTGTTACAGGCTTCATTACAGTTTAGAAAGCTGACTAACGTGTGTTCATAATAGAGTCAAATATAGTTTACTTGTAAATCTTATAATCTTGGCTAATATCTGGATAGATATAGTTCACAAGTTTTATATAGATATAGATATAGATATAGATATACATATAGATATAGATATCCATATTCAATTTTTGTAAAACTCCATATGCAGTTTTTATAAAATTTTAATTTTATTAAAATGAGATACTACTCTTCATTGTGTCTGAAACCTGATATTTCATTGTTTGTATGTAAAATATGTTATCATTTTTCTAAAGTAGTTTAATATAAATTTATTCACCTATTTGATAGTATAAGTGTGCTCTGATTTGTCTTTCACTTTTTTCTTTTTCTTTTCCTTTTTTTGTAGTACTGGGAATTGAACTTGGGCCCTTGTGCTTCCAAGGTAGGCACAGTTCCACTTGAGCTAAATTTCTGCCTTATCTTTTTACTTTTAAGGGTATTTTGGCTGCTTCCACTGTTTTACATTATAATTACCTTAATCACCTATTTCCTTTCACATATGTCTTTGTATACATGGTCTTTGAAATGAAATCAACAAATATATCTTTATTCTAGATAATGAAGGAATATATATTATTAAGATTGTTCTTTAAGCAAGAGAGAGAGTGAAATTAGAGGTTAAACAAGTAATTAGAAGCATGACAAAGGGTACTAACTTCAAAGTGTCATGTAAATATACAATAAATACATTTTTCTTGGTGTTGAGGGCAATATAGCTGATCATAGGATAAGTTGTTTAACATATGAAGGACACACAAAGGTATGTAGATGAAACTGGAGTAGCAGGAAGTGAATACTTTAGTAGAATATTCATCACATGAAAGGCCAGAAATCAGAAAAAACATGACTAATGCATGACTGCAAAGCAAGCTAACATACAGGGAGTAAGAAAGAGGTTAAAAATGATGCTTGTGAGTTCAGCAAAGGCTGTAGTTTGTGAAAAAAATGATAAGGATGACACTGGTGTATTTCAGATAGTTGAGTAGCATGGTACCTCAAATTAATAAATTGATAGTATTCTATGATTGTATGTTTAGTATGGAAGAGAAAGAAGGATCAAATAAGAATTTCAAGTTTTTAGTTTGAGTGTTGTAAATTGACAATATCCTTTTAGGTAAAAAGAAAAGTAGCTTTGAGAGGTAAAAGTATTATTCATTGAGGACATTTTGAGTTTGGGCTACTTTAGGGCATCACAATGAAGGCATCTGTAGGTAGCTACACATACAGCTTTGCGGCTCACATGGAATGACTGGGCTAGAGACAGAACTTTTTAAGCCAACAGCACATTGATAGTAATTAAAAATGATGGGAGAGATGGGATCACTCAAGAATAATAGTCTGATGCCCAGGATAGGGAGCTTGAAAATAATGTGGGGGAAATGAATCAATACTCAGAATGTTCAGAGAACTGAAAAGGAAGCAAGTGTAGAGTCAGAAAATAAGAGAAAAAAAAATTCTTGCTCTGAGTGTTAACGTTATTCAGAGTTCATGGGATGGAATGATAGAAGCCACTGTAGAGTGCGTTAGAGAGGAAGAAGGGGAAGACAGGGTGTGGCCTATTTCTGTAAGTTTGATGGTGAAGAGAAGAGAAATTCAGCCTTGCTTGCAGGAGAATTTTATGTAAAAGCTTTATTTTTCACATTATTAGCTTGATTTTTGTGGGATTCAGGGGAAGAGGCAGCCAGAACCCCAAAGGCAAACTCCAGTCCCCCATGAGTTCCACAGCAAAAGGGCTGACAAACAACAGAATTGGAACCTGGAGAAAAAGGCTCAGCCCAGGCTCAGCTCTTGCTGTTCTGAGCAGTGGAAGCCAAAGGCCAAATACAGCAGCAGCAGAAGTGGGAGCAGAACAAGCAGTAGCTCAAGCTCACTGCACCTTTGTTTGGTACCAAGCCTTCACCCCATAATCCTAGCATCCATAAAAAAGGGAGGTCCCACAATAATCCCTGTAGCTGAAGATTACATAGGGCAGGACAGACATCCTTAAATCCCAGTAAGTCCCAGTAAATGTTAAGGCCAATAATCCTAGTGCAGTAATCCTTGTAGTTTAAAATTCCACAAAGCGGGGCAGATGTCTACAATAATCCCAGTAGTTGATCCTCTAGGGCAGGGCAGACATTCGTAAATCCATATAAGTAAGTGGTAAGTCTGAGTAAGTCATCTACAGTTCCCGACAGTTTTTAAGATAGGAGATTTAATGATGATAAAAAGCTAAAGGAAAGGATAGAGTTGGGGGGAGGGGATTGAAGTATATAAGAAAAAGATGCTGTAGCCATTCATGTGAAATTCCCAGGAAGGGTAGGGACGATGAAAGTCAACACTTGGAGGAGGTGAATCAATTTTGTTAGACTCTGAAGGAAGAAGATAGCATCAGTGCAGTGTTGACAGCATGAGTCTGATGGCTTTAGTTTTCTCAGTGAAATAAGAGGTGGAACCTGTAGAAAAGTGGAAATAGTTAAGTAAGGTGAGGGAAGATCATAGAGAGCTACAAAGAAAAACATAATATTACAGGCAAGTGTTACCTGCCAATTTGAAGGTGCTCATCACACACTCATTGGAGAAATCAGTCTGACTTATCATGTGGCATTTATCTAGTAGGCTTTGGCTGCTCCAAGGTAGTTAAGAGCAAGTAGATTGTGAAATTTTTCAAGAGTTAGAAATTTTGTCAGATAGAAGTCACCAGAGAGAGAGAAAAAGTGAGAAAATTTTGATGTGTTGCTTGACAAATAATTAAAATGATGGGTTATTGACTGAATTATATAAGAAGGGGGAAAGGAATGCGATAATGAATGGAGGGAAATTAGAAGGATCAAAGGAGTGAACTCCATGTAAGTTAAAGAAGATCACTATGGGAAGTTGATCAAAGTCAAAAAAAAATGCAGTGATGGTTAATGATTGAATAGCAGAAAATAATTTTCACCACAACAAAGTCTCATGGTCATAACCAAGTATCTGTTTGAGAAAAATCATGAGAGATGAAGAGATTAAAAAAAAATAAGTTCTTGGATAGTGAGTGTTTGAGTTAATTGATGTGATGGGTTTAGCTTTGTGAAAACTCTGAAATAAGAGATGGAACCTGTATAAAAATGGAAATAGTTTATTTATAGAAAGGGTTTATTTTATAGGAAGTTATATTGGGGATTATTAGGGTTATATTAGGAAGATATATTAATTATACTAATTTATTATATTGATGTAAGATAAGTAGTCAATTGCTGTACTTATAAAACTGTATTAAACAATGAGAAAAAATATTTTATTTATATTGTGGATAACATAATTGCTCCTGATCTGAGCAGTTGGTGTGGTATTGATAACAATGTAATTAGGAGCAAGTTAAGACTTAAGTTGAATGCTTTAGTTTTCTCAGTGAAATAAGAGGTGGACATTCAAGGTGTGCTGTTAGGATAAAACCAGATAAAAAGGGTGGCATACTGACCATAATGTCAGACATTTAACAAATGCTAAAAAGAGCTAAATTCTTCCCCTGGGAAGAGTCTGATCTGGAGAAATACCAGCTTTGCAGGAGAAAAACCTGTGAGCTATCCCATTGGATTTAGTGAAAAACATTTCTCTTAAGTATAATTTTGTGCAAAAGGCAAGCAAATGAATAGTTTCCAGTGGTAGCAAGAGGCCTTACTTCCTAAATTCCTTTATAATATGTAAATTGAATTCTGTTCTGTGGTGATTACAATTCAGTCTCTGGAGATAATTGCTCCTAATTGTGATCTTGTTATGAATAACACTGTAGAGAAATTGCAGCAAAGAGTCTGATTACCTGAGGTTTACAGCATGCAGAGAAATGACAAAAATAGGGCAAAGTGCTTGGCCGAATACTGATTAGTGAATATAAGTGTAAAGGTTATTGTATCGGAGAGCTTGCAGACCCCGGCAAACTTGGGAAAGGACTCAGGTGTCCTTGAACATGTACTCAGTGGGGAAAATGCCCCAAGCAAACTTGGGAAAGTACTCAGGTGTCCTGGAATGTGTACTCAGTGGGGAAAATGACCCCTTCCCCTCTGACTGTACGTATGCAAAATAGTCACGCACTGACTTCTGGGAGGGACTGGTCCCCTCTCCAGAGAATCCGGAAGTGACTAGTAACAGCCTGCTGTTTTTTCTGGAGAGGCTATCTAAGAGGAAAAAGGAACACGAGGCGAGAGAGCGCGCTAGACGGAACCCTACTGTGAGGATGAGCTGAGGCCTCCATGCTGTTTTTCACCAATGGTTGCAACGTATCGTATCGGTGGTGCTGTTTGCTAGAGTGAGGACAAGCTAGACCCTCCGTGCTATAATCTGTCTGACATTACAGTGTTGTTTTGCTGCAGTGGTAAGTATATTCTCAAATTATTCTTTCGACAATTTTTACTACTTTACTTTCATATATATATATATATATATATATATATATATATATATATGTATGTTAGGTCCTGAAATTTCTTCACCACGAAACAGAACTTAACTCATATGTAATCACAAAGGTGCTTTATTAACACAGCATGCTGTGGATCTACTGAACCAGTCAGAAAGACCCCAATGGCAGAGACTGTCTTTTTTATAGCAGTGCACCAAGTTAAGGTTACATCAGGCCACTTGGTTTTACAAAGAACTACAAGGTTAGCATGACCTTCTCTCTCAGAACAGACTAAACACAGTAAATCAACATGTTTTTCAAAAATTAACCCTGAGCTTTGCTTTTTATCTTTTCTCCTAGCATAGTTTGTACAAAATGGAGTTACTTTGGTTCCATATATATATATATATATATATATATATATATATATATATATATGGGTGTGTGTGTGTGTGTGTAAGAAAATTCTCATTTCTGGTGTATTTCAGTTTCATTTTGTGTATCGAACCTCAATTTCTAAGTAAAGATATACCAATTCATCAAGTTATCTTCCCTTGCTGAAACAGTAAGCCAAAATTTTCTATGAGATTCAAAAAGTACATTTTATCTACTTCAGGTGAAGCCTACTCAAGTTGTGGCTATGTGGGGATAGAAAACATTGGCTTCACTATTCCACATTGCATCTGAGCCTTCTAAGAATGGGCCACTTCTCGAAATCACTCTGATTTCCATTGTTCAGATAGGAAAGCTGAGACTACAGATTTGAAATGAATTTTCCATGGTTTCTGGCAGCACTGGAATGTGAAACCATGCCTGTCTTTATACTTGAGTAGGTCTCTTGTTATTAACTTTTCACCAAGCAATGCTGTGGGAAGCACAGTTCTGAAGATTTCTAAAGATAACATAGACAACAATGATACTTTTGAGAGTGTGTTAGTGCTCTCCAGAAACACAAAACTCAGTAAATATATGTACAAAGATGAAGGAGAAGTTCAAGTCTGGTTGGGTCAAGTATGCCATATGTATGCCACAAGCTAGAAGACACCCAGAGGACTTGGAGCACGCTCACTTCCATGTGTAGAAACTGGCCTATAGCTGCTTGGGGGCCTCCCATTCCTGCTGTATTCATGACTCCTTCACTCGGCCAAGAGCTAAGCATAAAATGTAAAAAACTTCTGCCTCACCTGTCAGCTACAGCCCCGTGGCCCCTTTGTGCTCATAGCTATGCTCATTCCTTGTGCTGTATATAAACCTGTATAGTCCTCAATAAAGACCAAAGTATTCACTGAAACCTCCTTGGAGTCTTTGTAGTGACTCTGCACACTTACACTCTCCATCTGGGCCTCCGAACCTGATCCTCAGCTGCATATCACCCACATGCTGAGAACGACTACTCAAAGAGATTTTACTAAAAATAATTAGCTGTCACAATTATGGAGAGAGCAAGATTCAGCTGTTCAGTCTGCAGAGCAAGGATGCTGATGATGCAAATGCAGCCTGAAAGAGTTCACTGGAAAAGCCCCTCCTGCTCAGAGTCGTCCGTCTGTTTCATTGTATTCAGTTGATGGATGGGGGTCTTCCCACAGCAGAAGGCAATCTACTCAGTGTTCACAGACTTAAATTTTGGTCTGTGAACCTCCAGGTGGACACCTGAATTAACTATCACAAAGATTTAGGAGTGGCTGCTTTGAAAAGTCAGTTTTCTAGGAAGTAAAATATAATTCATGGTCAAAATTTTCCACCAAAATAATTAGCAGAACTCACTTCATGATCACTGAAATTACCACAGGTGGTGCTACAATATTTTAAGAATAAATTATATTCATACATTCACAGTGAACAACATTCTAATAGTAAAAGTTCAGTTTCTGAGATTTAGTTTAAAGTGTACTCCTCTAGACATCCAACTGTTCCTCCAAGATGGTCTTTCCTATAATAATAATAATGATGATAATACAAATCAACATTTGTTGAATACATCTTGTGTCCAGGCAGAGATTTGAGTACTTTTTATGTCATCTCATTTAATTGTTTCAGCTCTGAGAAGATGGTGCTATCATTAATCCTTTATACCTTCAATTCCGTGGGTGGAAACTGTCAGGCAGCATAGTCGGTTGGCCACAGTAACAAAAGTAGTAAAGGTCAGGTTTAAAGAAAGATGGCATGCTGTTGGAATGCCTACAGGACATGGCGGGTATCAGAGCACATTTGCTCCCAGATCTCTCTTCATTACTTGTCACAGTGTCTGAAGTTGTCACCATTAAAAGAATCAACACTGGAAGATCAGTTCATCAACACTCTGCACTAATTGTGTGTTCAGGACTCACCAAAGTTCCAGAGTTGATGTTAAGAATACTGTTACCTTCCTGGGAAAAAGGTTACATCCTTGTTGGAAAGACTTGAATAAAAGAAACGCTCAGAGTTGAATTTCTCCCATTCTTTTGGTGTATTGTTTGTTTCTATTTAAAGGGTGTGAATTATTATTTATGTAAATCTTGTTGTAGCCTATTTAACATAAGATCCTCTCAGATTTCAAATTGTGTAAAGCAGATGGCCCTCAAGTTATGATTATTCAACTCAACATATTTCAAATTAATATATGAAAGTGAAAGAGATACACTCAGTGGAAATTTTATTTCAAATTGTGAATTTTTGACTTTTCCCAGCTGATATATGGTAAAATATATCCTGGTGATATGTGGTAAGATTCTCTCTCATCATGGACAACATCAGCCAACCCCGGCTCCCAGTTCGCCATGCTGTCACCAGGGGAAACAACTGATTCTGTACAATATATCACATAGCTGTGCTATGATGTTTAGTAGGTTATATATATTAAATACATTGACAACTTATTATATTTTAAATTTAAAATATTTTCATTGTTATGTAACCTTATTAATTTAGGAGTGTCTGTGCTTCTTTAGCAGATTTTCTTGACCTATAGGCAGAGTTGAGGGAATTGATCTGCGTATTGTTATTGATTTGGTATTTCTGAGGGGATAAACAGCCAGAAGCTGCCATACTGGCACCTTGCTGATACTATTTATCACATTGTGTGTGTATCTGGGGAAGAAGACACAGCCAGAACCCTCATGGTGAACTTCAATTCCTTGATAGTCTTACAGTTAAAAGATTAATAACCAACAAACAACAAAGTCAGAACCTTGAGGAAAAAGACTGAGTCCAGGCTTGACTTTTGCTACTCTGAGAAGCAGCAGCCAAAGGCCAGATACTGCAGCAGCAGAAGTGGGAGCAGAAGAACCCATAACCCAAGTTCACTTGCACCTTTATTTGGTACCAAGCCTTCAAGCAATAATCTTAGCACGTATAAAACAGGACAGTCCCACAATAATCCCTGTAGTTGAAGGTTACATAGAACAGGGCACACATCCTTAAATCCCAGTATGTTCCACTAACTCCCAAGGCCAATAATCTTAGTGCAGTAAGCTTCTTGTAGTTTAAGATGTCACAGGGTGAGGCAGATGTTCTCAGTAATCCCAGTAGTTGATCTCACATGGAAGGGAAGACATCCTCAAGTCTAAGTAAGTAAATCCCAGGAAGTAAGTCTTAAATCCGAGTGAGTAAGTTGTCTGAATAAGTTGTCATTGGTTCCCGGACACATTACTTAACTATAAGTCTTAAACTACTTTAGTTCCTCCTGAAAACTTAGATGGGTCAGAGAAAGAGGATTTGGGTAATTTGGCGGACACTGAGATACCTTATTAGAGTCCTTAATAGATATTGTAGTATAAATCATAGCAACAGTAGCTATAATTTGATGCATATCCACTGGGTTCTGAGTCTGAACTGGGGCATCAAGCATATTAACTGCATTGGACTCTTCCTGAATTGCCAGTAAAATGTGAGCTTCATGAAGGCAAGGGCTGCTCTGCTTGTCATTGTTGAATCCCTAGCTCCTGGAAGAGGTCCAGGCATGTAGGAATGCTCAAGATGGTAGTCAAATTCAATTATGTTAACTTAATTGGTGCAGGAGCCGCCTGTTAGATTAGTAAACACACTATGAGTGAACTCGGCTGGGTCCCGGAGGTGTCATCATGGTAACCTGATCCCCGCACGCTCCCGTGTGGCCCTGTCCCTCTGCACTGCTTCTAGCTGTCATGAACTAAGCAGCTTTGCTGTGCCTCGCTGATGTTCCGCCTTTCCAGAGCCCCTGCCCTGGTTCTTTCTTATCAAGCTAGATAGCCATCTTCTCATTTCCTTTCCTTTTTCCTTTTTACAAATGAAAGGTCTTCCTGCTGTTAAACTTCATCCCTCTAATTACTTTTATTGAGGGTAAGGGTAGGATCCTTTGGGCTGCTTGGGCAGCAGAGTGGTGGTGCTTATCCCCCAGGTGTGGCATCTTTGGCCCCTGAGTAGGAGCCAAACATGCCAAGAGCAGCACAACCAAAGGGCAAGCATCCAAACAAGTCATGGAGAATATTTCCAACAAAACTGTGCCAAGATATCTCACAAGCCCCAGAGACAAATGACAGGACTAACCCTCGGACTTGTGTGAGTGAAGCAGAGGAAATTATTGAGATACCAAATGGATATAAAAATAGGACCCCAAAATATATACTAAGCTTTCCCTCTAAAATTCTATAGTAGTTTATTTTTTCACTACAAAAAATCCATGTTAGCACCTTTTGAGAGCAGAAGGAATTTTGCCCAATCTGATTGCAAGAGAGTGTGAACGATTATAGCAGATGTTGACACTTTGGCTGAATCATTACTCTTCTACTTTTGCGTTAACTACACCAAACTTCATGAGTTAAAACAACACATATCTATTATGCAAAAGTTCAACATGGGTAAAATGAAGGTGTCTTTAGGGCTGTGCTGCTTTCTGGAGGCTCTGGGAGAATGTGTCCTCTTGCATTCTCCACCTCTCAGAGGTCATCCACATCTTCGGCTCAAGGTCCTCTCCTTCACCTTCAAAAACAACAGAGAAGGGCTGGATATTCCTGATGCCACCCCATTACTACTTCTCTCTTTGACTCTTTCTGTGCCTTCCTCTTACACTTTCAAGATCCTTGTGATTACACTGTCCCCACCTGGATATTACACTGTAAACTTGCATCTCGAGCTCCTTAGTTTAATCACATTTGCAAGGTCCTTATGTCATGTAAAGTAACATGCAGGATTCCAAGATTAGGACACAGGTGTCTTGACTGGGTTATTTTACTGCTACCTGAAGAGCTCACCTGAGTGCAAGACAGGGTTAGGTGCCCTTGCTGTGAGTGACGAGGTGCTGTCCTGGTTGTCTATTACTTCTTCCCATGTGGATGCTGAGCTATACTCCGTAAAGGTCATTTCATGTCTTCTTCACACTTGAGTTTTCTGAGTGTAGGATCATCCTGTCTAATGTCAGTATAATTCGAGTTATGAACGTTATTTAAAATTTTCCAGTTTTTATATTTTTTTTAAATTAAAAAGGAGCGAAACAAATGTTAATGCTTTTTGTTTAATTCAATATCTTAAAAATATTATTTGAGCACATGTCAAGCACACCAATTGTTTTTGAGCTATTTTACTTTCACTTGTTTGGACTGTTTTGAAGTCCAGTCTGTTCTCACACACGCAGCCCATGTCTATCAGGACTGGCGATCCAGCACCATCCAGACACTCTGTGGCCGCACTGGACAGAGCAGCTGTTGTGAGCCCTCAGTTTGTGGAAACCATTTATATGCATTTGCCCAGTTTGATTGGGTTGATGGGCATTCATGTGAGTGCTGACTCCTGGAAGAAGTGAAGGCCAGCCTTGGTGTGCATGTAGGCATGTGGTTTGAGCTTCATTAGGTTTTGCGTTGAAATCAGAAACAAAATCAGACACCTCATGAACAAATCTATTTTGGTTTCTAATTTGGCAAGTGAAAGATTTGAATTGGGCACCGCTGGTTTCCTGTGATGAGGGAGCATCCACTACGGTAAATATTTACTTAGAGCTCTTTTCCTGTGTTCTTGTGCATGGGAGGTAATTAGCTTATAAGGCATAAAAAAACATACCTTCACATTTCCAAAAGTTTGTATTTGCTTTCATATATTGTTCCTTTAAATTATCACCAACTGGCAAGTTAATAACCGATTGTGCTAAGTGACTTCTTAAATCTTAGAAGTCATGGAATGATTGGAGCACAAAGCACTTATTTTCACAGTCCTGCCATAGAAAAATGAACACATATCTTTCCCACAGAGACACCCCAGGCTCCTGGCCCCAGCACAGTGTCTCCCAAACCAGGGAGGCTGATGATGTCCAGGGCATTTGTCTCCACCATGACTGTTGCAGAATATTTTTTGTCCTTTAGTTTTCTCTTTCAAAAAGCCACTGGAAACTCCTGAATACATTTATGCATATATTTATTTACGAAAGGAGCTCATGCAAAATTGTTCGCATTGGGCTTACAAATAGAGTACTATATTAATCCCTAATCAGAAACCAACTTTTGTTACCCTGTCAGCATATGGACTCTAAAGAGAAAATCACAAAGCCACAGCATTCTGTGTTGTTTTTCTCCTCTCTTCGCAACGGCTAAACACCAGTCACATGTTATAGGTTGCTACTTGTGCATTGAATGAATGAATGTTGTAAATTCTCCTCCCTTGTTCAAACTTGCAGGGAAATAGGAAGAGATTTATTATGAAAGCCTGCTCTCTTCATCAAACAGATATGTAGTAATCCTCTGGAAAAATAAAAACTTTCCATTTCCAGTAGAGTTTGTTGTAAAGGAAAAAAGAAAAGAAATGTGCCGAAGAGGTTAGGCTTTTGCATGGCTCAAAACTGGGACAACTCAAGGTCAGCTGGGCACTACCCAGAAGCTGCAGACCACTTTGTGTTTCCCAGGAAATTCCTGAAAAGTTGTCTGGCTGCCATCGGGACCACTCCACGGATTGTGAGGGATCCTAGGGAGTGGAAGGAGCAGGAAGGGAAAATTCATGAGTGAGGCTTTGTTTCTCCACGCTGAGTAATTGACTTCTTTGGGTTAACTTCAGTAATTTACTGCTTATTTTAATTCTTTGTAGTCTGCCCTCAAGGTTCAATTTATGCAATCATCCTTTAACAGAGATGTACTCTGAGAAGAGAGAAAAATAGTCTCATTTGTTAGGAACCTAGAAAAATAAAAATAGGATTGATAAGGTTATTGGATGTAGTCCAAAGATATTCCCCCTAAAAGTTGATGAGAATCCCAACTTTTCTCAGGCAGGCTTTTAACTCTTGTATCAGTAAGCATTTCAAGATGCATCCATGAATGATATAGGCAGATTTATCAGGTCAAATTAAATATTTTTGTTTTGAGGTGGAGTGCTCTGTAGTTCAGAGCGGGCTTGAATTCTCTGTGTGTCCCTGGAAATCCCAATGATCCTCCTCCCTTTGCCCCTGAGAGCTGTAAAGGCATTGCTCTATGCTAGGCAGGATTTCCTCTTGAGGAGTTGAGGGAAGCACAGCTCTGCTGGAGAACATCAAACTGGCCCAGTAACAAAGGAAGGTCAGGTTTCACAGAGCTCTGAGGTTAGCTAGTTTTTGCTTGATAGTTACCTCAGCCGTTCTGCAACATGGCTCTGGAGAAGGACAATTTATTATTGAATAAGTGGACATTTGAAGGACAATTTGAAGGACAATTATTTGAAGGACAATTCTGTCTCCATGAAGCAAATGTCTCTCTTTGGGGCATTTTCGGTTTTGCAGAGGTTTTGGTGGAATCTAAGATAAGGCACTAACTAGAGACTTTGGAGTGCTCACTGGCAGTTGAATATCCCTGTAAATCTCTCATTGTGATGTCCTTGATCTTGAAGGCATCCGAGGTAGATTATATAAATTTAGAGCTAATCAACCTTATAATGCCAACTTTTAGATGGACATTCTCTAACAATTAACATGACAATCTGCATAGCTGAGAAGAGATGTAACCTAAAAAGTTTTGAAGAAATACAGGAAACAGATGTCAAATGAAGGCCATACTTCCATGTGTTTAGTTACCGATTTGGCTTCTGTGGCAAAAGTAGATTTTAAATTCCTGTCTTCTTCAAAGAACACATGAATCATGCTTTTTTAATGAATACCAGTTATGGGTAAGGAGTTTGTCCTCAGTCCCTGCAGTAGTTTCTTGCTATCTCAGTTTTAATGTTTTAAATCTCTTCATTTTACTATCTTTGGGCCCAACATAAGGGGCGATCATAGGGTTTAATATACTTCACCTTCCAAAGGATATAGATGACAAAGGTTATAATGTCACTGGTTCATCTAGCAGAAAAAATCACAGAGGGGTGAGAGTGGGACCTGGGCATGACTTCTGTGCATGCACAGAGTAGTGCTACAGTCACTGGGACCTATTTCCCCTTCTGGTCTCACCTTGAAGCTCGCTACACTGGAAGTTGTGTAAGGGGGTGTGCATGTGTGTGTGTGTGTGTGCGTGGGTTTTCTTTTTCCTGACTTATACCTTTTTAAGACCTGGACGGTGGAAAATGTTATTCATGATATACTGTAAACCAAATATACCATTGTACAAAATATTGTCTAATAATATGTTGCTGAGTCTTCTCTTTCCTTTCTTCCTTGTACCTTTTATAGAGGAAAATTTGCACATCCAGGCTCAAAGGCATCGTGGTTTTTTGTTTGTTTGTTTGTTTGTTTTTTTGAGACAGGTTCTCACTTTAATTCAAGCCCAGGCAAGCCTGGAACTCACAGCAATCCTCCTGCCTCTACCTCCCAAATGCTGGGATTACAGGCATGAGCCACTACACCTGGCCTTGTGGAATGTGGTGCTGATTGCTGGCTGGTGTGAGTCAATACATCCTGCATTGTTGTACATGGTTACTGGGGATTGAACCAGGGACCTTGCGCTAACAAAGCAGGCACTGGAACCACTGAGCTAAATCCTTGGCCCAAAGGCATCATGTTTATGTCAAAACTCCCTAGCTCAAAGAAAAAAGTAATTTGAATATTTATGCATAGAAATTAAATTGTTGGCTACCTTATCGAGGACAGATGATGGGCAACTGAGAATAAAGCCAGGTTTAGAAATTGCATGTGGTTGGTATATGATAGTTTTGCAAAGAATTCAATAGTATAATCGTGTACTTTAAGGATAAAACTCTGAAACAATACCAGAGTGCAAGCCTTCTATCCATCTGTGGAGAAAATAGGCAAGAAATGTATTTCAATTAAGCCATATTTAAAGAATGACCTACACCCAGCAGATGAGTTGGCAGATATGTGCTAAGTACCAGAGAGGAAGACTGACCAGGAAATAAAACCTTATTTACCTACTGGAAGTCAACATTTTATTTGTACAATTTTTATTCATTGTAATTACAAAATTGGCTGGAATTTTATTTAATCAAAAACTCTAAAGTTCTAGTAGGAAATTAAATGTTTAGATTAGTTTTTCTAAGGTTGAAACTTTACATTTTTTTCCCTAAAATTAGAGAATGTAATAACATTAAGATGGCCAAACAAATTGGATTCATCTTTTTTCATGATATTTATCCTGGCTTATTTTGCAGATAGTTTGGCTGTGGTATTTATATCAAAACCTTTGCCAGATCATTATTTCAGTTCAGGAACTGAGAATAGTCTCTTTTATGATACTGTAAATGAGTAGAAATGGTGAATGGTGTAAAGAAGTGAACAGATGTGGGCAGGCAGAGTGGCCAACCAGGCCTCTATCCTCATGGCAAGCTTTGTCCTCATGGGGGCAGAGACCTAGCAAGTAATTTTGTATTTGTATTCTTTTAGTAGTTACATTTAATTTATTAAAATTGAACTTCAGCTGCATAAAATTAGAATTCTGTGTAATTATGAATTGTCAAAAGCCATTCATCCACATCTGGGTTTCTTGTTACTTGTTTACTTTCTTTTTATTCCTTAACCTTGGTCTCAAATAAATGTCTGCTGCTCTGCTGTTTAACTTATGTAAGTTTTTGCCATCATGTTAAATATCTTACTCTCCTTCCTCTTATTTTACAATTGATATTTCCCCCTCTATTTGCATACATAGTAGAAATAAATTATTGTGTGACAAGTTTAAAACTGACCAAAAATTAGTTGACATTTCTTTTACCAAGAAAATATAATTTGATTTCCCTTTGATTCTGTGTTACACGATGGCTTGCTTGGAGCTAGAATTCAGTCAAAATACCTTTGGAGAACTATGAAGCTCCAGCAGAAAAGTCAAAGCAGACTCTCCTGACTTGTTCCGATGTTTCACTTCATGTCTTTCTCCTGAAGCTTCCTTTTAGAAGCCAGTGGCTTTGCCATGTTCAGTCCAAGCCACAAGCAGAGGCTACTCAGATTCTACACTGACAGTGTTCACCTCAGTGATTCGCACTCCCTCCTACACTTTATGCCAGTGAAGAAGGATCGTCAAACCAGCAGTACAGAGACCAGTTGTTCCAGTCACAGCTTTCCACTGAGTCTTCATATCTGAAGCATTTAATGTTTGGAGAAGAAAAGTCTCTTCTCCACTTTTTGTTTTCCAGATTCCTGTGCCAAAAATATTTGTGAGCACAGTAAAATAGTTGTTCTGTGCTACTTAGTTTACAGTGTTGTGTCATCTGACATTTAGTGTTTAAAACAGGGCAAGGAAAACAAGCTCTTATTAGAGTACATGGCTAATACATGCAGACAGAAAGGAGCAGGTGACTTGGAGAAACAAGAGATTTAGATAAGAATCCTGAAAGGATGATAAAACCAGTAGATGAAACTTGGTAAGGAATAACTTATAATAACTCTCCTTTCAACCACAAATATTTTCTTGCAAAAGATCTAAAAAAAATCAGCTCCCTTAAATTTAAAGACCCAATTAAAAAATGGGCATATGAAATGAGCAGACATTTTTTAGAGGAAGAAGTAAAAAGCAGCTAAGAAGCACATGGAGAAATGCTCAACATCAGGGGTCATAGGAGAGATGATGAAAACAACACTGAGATTTCACCTCATTTCACAAAGAATGGCAACTATCATGAAATCAATCAAGAACAAACATTAGCAGGACTGTGAGGGGAAAGGAACTCTTCTCCATTGTTAGTGGGAATGTAGACTGGTGCAACCACTGAGGAGATCAGTGCTGAGATCTCCCAGAAAGCAAGGACTAGAGGTTCCATTTGACCCTGCTATTTTCGCGCTAGATATATGCATGAAAGAGTTAAAAGATTTATAGAACAGTGACATATCTGCACCCATGTGTATAGCAGCTTAATTTGTGACAGCTAAATCTTGGAAACAGCTCAAATGTCCATGAACAGGAGACTGGATAAAGAAGACGTGTGTGTATTTTTTTTTTTTTTTTTTTGGTTTTTTGGAGACAGGGTCTCGCTTTGTGGTTCAGGCTGGCCCTGAGCTCAGCCTCAAACTCACATCACAATCCTCCTGCCTCTGCCTCCCGAGTGCTGGGATTACAGGTGTGAGCCACCATGCCCGGCACTGTGGTATGTAGTATTGGTTGCCACTGGGGTGAGTCTCCACACCCAGTATTGTTATGTGGTTACCGGGGAATCGAACCCGGGTCCTTGCGCTTGCGAGACAGGTGCCGGAACCACTGAGTTAACTCCCCGGCCCCCAATGTGTGTGTATTATTTTTAATAAATAAAAGGGAGTATTACTTTGCCACAAAGAATGATAAATTTGAGTCCTTTTCACTCAAATCCTTAAAGTTGCACTTTAAGGATATAAGTGAAATAAATAGGTCACAGATGTGTAAATAGTACATATTTTCTCTGGTATGAAAAACTAAAGGTGTAAATGAGTTTTAAAATATATGATAGGCATTGTGAAATAAGAAGAAGATATTCAAAAGGGAAGGAGAGAGGTAGGGTAAGTAAAGAAAGGAAATTAAAAATTTGATGTAAAAAGGAAATAACATGTATAAGGGGGCTCGGGGCTGTAAAGAGGGCAGGGGAATGGGAAAAAAAGAGAATTAAATTGTGTTATATACTGGTACAAATTATCAATATTGATTTGGATCATAGTATGTGTATAAAATACGTCAATAAAGTCAATTAATAAACAAAGGAAAAAGCCAGTAACTTTAGGGGGGTTATACTGGTACACGCATGGACACATTAACATCATATGCCCAAACATAATGCAATGAAAATAACAGAATGTTAGTTCTGTAATATTATTGCTCCAAAAGGATAACCTAAATGTAATCATGGGTCAACACGAAACCCTTCCTGAAGCATGGTCTATAAAAATCAGACCTGAATTCATAATACTATGGCTGTAAAAAGGAAAAAAAAAAAAAAAAAAAAAAAAAAAAAAAACCAACCCTGAATAACTTTTCTACTTTCCTGGCTTAACAATATATCTATTAAGTGTAATGTGTGTTTTGAAAATAAAAATTATTTTGCTATAAAGGACAGTAATGGGAAAACATGTAAACCTGGAATATAAACTGTAGGTTAGGTAACAATATTGCATTACTGTTAATATCCCAATTTTGTTAAATACTGTGTAGTTTTCTAAAAGCATACTCTTATTCTAAGGAAACACACGGTCAACTATTTAGAGATTGAAGAGCAGTGTGTCTGCAAATTACATTTAAAGTGTTCAGGAAATACATCAAGCAAAAATAGTTACTTTTCAACAACTGAGGTGAAGGGGGTGGGGAGGCATCTATGAGTTCTTGCAGCTTTTCTGTGTTTGATATTATTTTAAAATAAAAAAGCCAATCAAAACGGTCAGTGCTCAGACAAAAAAAAAAAAAGCCAACATTAAAACATGTTGAAAACCAAAATAATATTAATGACAATCACTTTTTGAAGTTAAAAACAGGACAAACTTAAAACATAGAAACTGTTACGAGGTTCATGTTATTGGTTGCGTCCAGAAGTCTCCTCAAAGCCTTCTGTAGTCTTAGGCTTTTCCAAAGATGGCTGAATCTAGTGTGTGATCTGAGATTAAAGGTGTGTAAATGCTAAATCAGTTCATTGATTAGTTTGGCACAACCCTAATTCTGATAAACTGGATAAGATAAAGGAACAGAAAGAAGCTGTTAAGTCCCGCGTTGCTTTTGCTACTGTATGGGCACCATGAATCATTTGTTCTCTGTGACATCCCTCTGTTATGTGCCAGTCTAACTTGGAGCCAGCTGATTACAAACTGTAAGCTTACTAAACCTCTTTCCCCTTTAAAGTTGGGTGTTGGGTATTTTATTTCAGCAGTGAGGGAAAAGCCATTAAGCTAGTTTACATAATAATCATCCTATTGTAGACATAACAAATGAGTTTTATTTAATAACTCTAAACATTAACATACAGAAAATTTACATTCTTTTCAAGGAAACATGAATCACTTTAAAAATTGATCACATTTGGGGTAACATGGGAATTCTCAACAAATTCTGGGGAATATTTTACTAACTATATTTTAAAACCATATTATAATCTGTAGAAAATAAATTTTTAAAATATTTAAAATAATGACTTCTTTCTTTCCCCAAAACAACTAGAAACTGAGGGACACACTCCTAAATACTTAATGGGTTAAAGAAGAAAGTTTAATGAAGGCTATGAAATATTTAGCATGGCTAGCAATGAGAAGCAGTCTCTAATGAGAGTATTTGAAACTTTATTGATGTAAAAATCATACATCCAGTAAGAAGAAATACTGAAAATTACTGAAGTAAGCATTTAATTCAAGAAGCCAGCAAATAACAATAAATTATCCTCCAACAAAGCAAGAGGAATAGTAAAGCATAGAATGAAACAAAGAAATACGTGGAGAAATAGGGCTAACTATAGTTGTAAAAATGGGCCCCAGCCATGTTGAGCTAACTGGTTGATGAGAATGTGTGTTCCAGTGAAGCTCTGTTTTATTTCAGAACAAACATTTCTACAGAGGTTTCCTCCACTTGACTGGATATTGGATTTGGTTACCACAGCTTTCAGTCAAGTACACCGTAGCTTATTTGCCTGAATTTGAGACTTGGGCACCATACTTGGTTAAAGTACTGCAAAGTCTTGTTTCTCATCCCTCTACCAGCATGCTATTGCTGGAATAATTCTGTCAATAGGTCATCATTATTTCCAATGGGTGTGTCCACTCCAGACACTGGTGTAACAGCACACTATTATTTTCTCAGGAGAATTTGTTGAGGAAATGCACCACTTTTTCTTCTCTGGGTGAATATCTGCTCCTCTGTGAGGAGCTCTAGAGGGAACTCAAGCTACAAAGCGGTGTTGATTTCCCTGAATGTTTTGCCACTTAAGTCTGAGACTATTCTTGGCATTTCAGATTTTTGACTCATAAAGTCATCTTTTGAAAATTCATTGATTTTTTCCATAATGAATATTTGAGTTTTATATTATGATTCAAATTCAGTAACATCTTCATTTTCAACAGAGTATTATTTTAATAAAAAATATTTTTCTTCCAAAAGTAAAACTTTGCTTCAGGATTGAATTTCACTATAGTTTCAGTAACTGAAAGAATATATTAAACCAGGTATCAAGTACAGGCCATTATAACATCATATAGATAACTTTTCAGTAATAAGGCATGGATAAGTCTCGTATATATTACTTTTAAACTGGACTATATTTTCACTACTGTTCAGAAATGTAATGCGTTTTAAGCAAAACACTCTAAGAACATTGTTTTCTGTGTTTTTGGTTGTAATCTGAAAATATAAAAACCAGAAGCAAACACAATTCCCTCATGGTATTTTTGTTGGAAGCAAGCTATTATTTGCCTTTGAAAAAATAAAAGCAGCATTTCATATTTTGAAAATGTTTTGGACTAAAAATAATATTTGACATAGTAATGAGCAGAGCCAGTGTGGTGTTCTTTGTGAATAAGCAGAAGGAAACAGTTTTTTTTACAGTTAGTTAGAGCTTTTCTCTTTATAAAAAAAGTCCAATAAATCTCAGCTATATGTGGAGGTAATTTTAAGGACATGTAAAACCAATAATGAAGCATTGTTTTTTTGCTGGAATGGCATGAGAGATGGACCCATCAAGAGAGTAAATGTGGGGATAGTCCTGGTGGTTCATACTTGTACACTTGTAATCATAACACTGTGAGGGTGAGGCAGGAAGATATCACCAGTTTGAGTACAGCTTGGGTTAATTAGTGAGACGATGGAGAGAGAGAGAGAGAAAGAGAAATAGAAAGAGAGAGAGAGAGAGAGAGAGAGAGAGAGAGAGGGGTAGAGAGAGAGAGAGGAAGAAGGATGAGGAGAAGAGGAAGAAAAGGTAAGGGAATGAGAATGTAACTCAGTGAGAAGGTCTTCAATTTAATCCATAGTGTTTTAGAAAAACAACCAACCAACCAACAAACCAAGGTAGAATTAATACAGTACAGTGGTTAAAAGCTCAGTGTCATTTTGGACCCACCTACATTTGAATCCATCTCTGATTTCCAAGGATATACTGTACTTTTCCTATCTCTAAAGCGGGAATGATGTGAAGTGTTTAATTTGTGGGCATTAAATGAGACATACATAATGTGTAAGGCTCTAGTCCCAGTCCACAGTGAAAGCACAGAAACTCAAATAATAACACAAGCATTTGGCAGTTCATGTGAGGCAGCCAGTATGTGCAAACTCTTCAAGAGTTAGAGAACCTAAAATCAATAGCAGTGTTACTGGGGTTGTACTGACATGGGAATGCCTGGATTTATGATAAAACACTATTGCTGAAGGGAGTTATTGAAGAATATTAAAGCTTTACCAAAGGCATAACTAGGTTTGGCAAACATGGTCTTCTACAGGTCACTGTCAAGAAGGATTCTTAGTGCTTCTAAGTAGAGCCCACTTCTCTTTCTGCCCTAGCATGCTTAATCCTGACACCACCCCCATGCCCTCCACAGAGTCCAGTCTGCAGAACTGAGTCTCCTGGATTTCACTGAGAAGAGCCTGTGCTTTCCTGGACTCAGTGGCTTTTTTCTATTTCCTGCTTGGGTTTGTTTCTTCATTCTTCATATCTTCCATTTTCCGGCATCCTCCCTGTTCCTTCTAAAACCCACTTTCTCCTAGATATGGCTGCACGTTATTGCTAGTGTGATTCTAGCCATTATTCATTATACCTATGACATCAAACTGCTGTTGATAGGCTATCAGACCACTGATGTATGTTTGAATGGACAGCTAATCTGATCCACTGTGCTGTTTCTTTTATGAAAAATGCTAGCTCTGTTCCTTATCTCTTGTGGTTTGCAGTCTAATGAGAAAAAGAGATTTTCGCCAACTAATTAGCACTGAAGCAAGTTAAGAAAAAGGCAGGAAGAATGAACAAAATAACTGATTTCACAGAAAGAAGAAAGTTGTTAATACAGCAAAAGTTAAATGGACCGGTTTCCAGATTCTGAAGATAATTCCGTACCTGTCACTTCCTTAGTTGTGAGCTACAAAATACTGTGATTTCCACAGGAGCTGCTCTGTGCACTAGGAAAAAGGAGCTGCCTAGAAATTCAGATTCACTAATAAAGAAGGCAGTTGGGAAGTAAGGATCGTTAGGTGGCTGAAGCAATGAGCTAATGCAGTATAAAACACGCCACAGTCTACCATTTATTGTTCTCTTGGCTAGCATAAAGTCAATGCTGAGTTATTGACTGTAGTGAAAATGGTAAAGTGATATGCTAGCACAGTGTGCATTGTATTTGAGCCCAGGAACACAAACCCTGGATATAGAGATAGATTCTTTTGCTTTATAACATTTCTTTAATGTAATTCATGTTAGGATGGGGGCCTGAAGCACAGTAAATCATTTGAATCATTTTGGGAGACTTACTTCAGAGCAATGGTATCTGTTTGACTTAAAATTACTTTGTTTATTCCTAGTACTTCTTAGACAAAAATGCTTAACCAAATGTTCTTCAGTCTTTGGGGATATTCATCTCTCTAAAAACTGAGAGCATAAAAAAATTGACTTTGAATCCTATAATGATACTTGGGATTGCAACACTTAATTTTAACAGTTTTTATAAATGAGGAAAGAATTTGGCCTGTGAACAGCAATGAACTTTTGAATTTTGTTTCTTTCTCTTTTACCTGAATTTATATCAACCTGCAAAATGTAGAACATTTCTTGGGTGAAGGAAGAGACTCTTTCTTTGTGTATTTCTTTCTTTATTTTTTGGTAGAAATAAAAAAGAAAGAGATCAAGCAGGTTAAGTGCCAGCCCACTCGCTGAATTTCCTTTCCTGAGGGGCCACTAAAATATCTACAGAAAAGAATGGAAGCTGCTTTATAGTTATAGTTTGAAACAATAGTGTTGTGGAAATATTTTATCTACTTTACATACTACCATAAGTATAGCAGCTTAGTTGTTCTGGAACCAGAAAGATTTGTGGTCAAATACTATTTATAAGCCATGTAAAATTTAGTAAGTTATGCAATATCTCAAAGTCTCAGTTTACTTATCTGGGGTATGTAAGCACAGTAGTGTAACCTACTCAATCGAATTGTGAAGCTCTATTCAAAGGAGTTAATACGTAAAAATACCTAACACTGTCTGATACATAGTCAGTTTTCAGTAAACTTTTGTGGTTCTTACTATTAATCTTGTCTTCATTAATTTCTACCTTTTGCTCTAGGAAGAATGGGGATTAGTGCTGATCCATTCTCAGTTCTCCTGAGTTTTAGTCAAAAAATCACTGAAGAAAGATTTGCGAATCCAGTAGGCTTATTTGGTTGCAAATCATAAAACAAATTTAATGTACCTAAGGTGCAAATGGTATTTACTAGAAGGAGTATGAATAGATTGTAGAACTAAAAAATATGTTAAAGAAATAATATAAATAAAAAATCAAACTGACCTTGAAAACCACTCGGTGCATTTTTCTTCCTGTCTCTATCCTTACTTGTTGGCTTCATTTTCTTTTGTTGTTGAAAATGACCTTTAACTTTGCATCATAGATGAGGCTCCTGGCATGTTTCAGAGCTATAGTTTAACAGCTGGGAAATGATTAAACAAACAGTATTTCGCTTTCAGCTTCTACTTGAAAATTTCTGGTGAAAGACGCTAGATTCGGCCTTGTGTTCTCTTCTTGGGCCAAACGCCAGGATCCGGCGGAAGCACTGCGGCCTTTCTCCTCCAGGCCGCCGCACGCCGGTAGCAGAAGCGTGTGTGCCGGCGCAACGTTCAGAAGTGAGGCGCAGTAGGCCTGGGGGTGGAATCTCTATTGCACACACGTGACCACTCAAGGAAGAATGATTTGAGAAAACTTCTCAAGACTGTAGATAAGAAACCCAAAGAGAGCAGATCTTGTTTAAGGTTATTTAGAGATGACCTTCAAAGATTCAGTGATTATATTGTCTTCCATGTTTCCCCTACGTTTGATAGAAAATTGATTTCCATGCTATCTTCTTGTGCTTTTTACTTTTGACACTTAAAGAACTGTAATTATTTATCAATTTGTAGGCTAGACTCATTTTCTAGGTCCACCACAACAAACTGGTACAGCTAATATTTATTGCTGGGTATTTCCTCACACTTCTGGAGATCAGAACTCTAACATCAGCGCACTGATGGAGCCACCATCCCTCCGGAGACTTGAAGGTGATTCTATTCTGTGTTCCTTCAAGTTTCTGGTGATTGCAGAGAATCTGTCACTAGGGCTGCCACACTCTGCTTTCATCTCTCTGTTCCCTCTTCTCTGTGTGGTATGAAGTGATAAGATAAGATGATAAATGATAAGATAACATGATAAGAATTTAAGCTTCCACTTTCTGATAGATGGAGGGACACTGCCTGTGGAAAGACAGCAGGTTGGAAAACAGTCCCCCTTTGAAACCTAGAGAAGACCCAGACCCACCAGCCCTGGGCTGGGAGTCCCAGGTAGGGTCCTGTGCTCTTTATCCTAAGCAGGTTTGCTTGATCTTTTTGACTTTGAGCCTTTAAAGTAGTTTCAGTCATAAAATTTGAAATGTTTCATGATTATGTTTTATGTAACAGACTATGACATTATTTAAACGAGTATGTGTAATGTAACTTTTTTCTTTAAATCATGTAAAACTTCCTTGATTTGCAAACTAAAACAAAAAATGCATGGGAATGTGTATAAGATTAGCCCAGATAATTCAGGATGGATTTCTCCCTCGAAGTCCTTACTGTCTTCACATGTTTTTTCCATTATAGCTAATATTCATAGCTTCTCAGGGTTAGGACATGGGCAAATTTTGGGAGCCCATTTAATCTATTACATGTACTGTTACACATCCTTCTAACAAAAATCTGTTTCCCTTGCTAATTTCTAACCATATGAAGTCAAGATCCTGTTTATTTCTCTCTTGAAGAATCTCTGGTTCTATGTCAGTATTCAATTCATATTACAAGCAATGGGTACCGCATCTTGAAGTGTGAGTAATAGAACATCAAAAATATTTGGAAAATATTGAGTATGTATGAAATACAATCAGATTTTCCTCTTCTGCATTCCCTCCATAATATAATGCAATGGCTATTTACATACCGTGTATCATAAATTATGTGTGGCCTAGAGATGACTTAAATATGTGGGAAGATGTGTGTAGGTGTCATATCCTGTCTTTAGAAGAAGTTAGAGCATCTGTAGAATTGGATATCTGTGGGGGCCATGGAATCAATCCCTATGGATTCAAAAGACAACTGCAGTTAATAGACATTGCATAAGTCAATTCAGGAATGGCGTGTAGTTGAATTTATAGATGTCAGCTTCAAATGATCTGTTCTGCCGAACTGAATGAGGAAATATAAATTCTGAAAGAGCAGATTGACATTTGGATAAAGATGCAATATGAAGAATAGGATAACTCTTCTGGACGTGCTTTAAGTGTTTTCTAAATTCTAAGATTATTTCATTTTATCATCCTTGAGAGCTCTCAAGTATTAATTTCTTACACAACGTGCAGCAACTATTGAAGATAGTGTTTTTCTAAATTCTTATTTTCCCAGCTCCAGAAAGTTGTATCTGGCCAACCCTGCTTTACATTAACAGACTGACTCTCCTGGTACCAGCTCACTCTCCTGTGTGTGTTCAGGATTTCTTTAGACAATTAATCTTGTTCTTCCTATTTCTGATGCAATATTAAGATAAATTTCCTATTTAATTTGGAAAAAAGGTAGTAAAATATTTTTAAATGCCAAAAATCAAGTAGGAAAAGAGTTATATGTGGAATAATTACTGATTATTTGAAAATAAATGTTAAATAGTCAATGAAGACAAACTGAAAAATCAATTAATAGATTAATAAATCTATTAATAAAAAGCCTTACCAGATTCTAGGTGCTGGAAGGAGAAATTTGATGTATATATTTTATTTACAAAGTTTCATTGCTTATTAATAAAATTCAATAATTCTCTTCACCCTACCTACTATGTCCATTGTGAAGTTACCATTAGCTGCAAGTGTCTTTGTTGTTTAGTGTTAACACATGGGAATTACACAGAAGATGAATGACAGATAGTAGCAAGCATAAAAAATTTCACACAAATCTATTTTCCTTCAGAATAATGTGCACTTAAATAATCAGGATGAATTTTTTACTAATTTCCACAATCAAGATTAAGTAGTCTTTCAAAATTTGCATCAGTTAATGTACTCACTCAAGCATTAGTAGAAATCAATAGCTAGGCACAAAAACGAATCTATCCACAGTGGTTGACACATATCAATATTGAATGAATAAACATTTAAGTTAAAAAAGTAAGTAATCTAGTGAAATAAAGACACTTGAGCTAGACTGCAACTCTACTTTTCTTCTACTATTTCACCTACTTGGAGAGGTCAAGTACTAGATGTAGTTCCTTCTCTTCACATGATTCTCTCTATACTGTCCTTTCTTTGTTTTGGCACAGTTTTCTTTTTTTTTTTTTTCCCCTAATACCAGTTCTTCAACCGTGCCATGAATCAAATTCTCTTGGTTTTATAAGAAACGTGGTTCAACTCACTATCTCTTCCCTTTGTCATTTCTACTGCTGTATTACACCTTTTCTTTCTGTATATAAACATATTCAATCACATTTTTCAAAGATTTTACTCCTGTTCTTTTTTTTTTTTTTACTTGTGTACTTCCTTGCGCTCTAATTGTCATATATTCATACAGTTATTGAGTAAACAGTGATTAGCTCTGTTAAGATGCAGGAAAAAGACACTAATCTTACCCTTCCCTGTGGGAGTCTGGAGAAGAGGATGCAGCCAGAATCCTCGTGGAAAAATCCCATGCCCTGTGAATCCCACAGCAAAAGTATTAACAACCAACAAACAACATCAGAACCTTGAGAAAAAGGTTGAGCCCAAGGTTAAACTCTTGCTACTCTGAGCATAGCAGCTAAAGGCCAGATACTGCAGCAGCAGAAATGGAGAGGAAGAACCCATAACCCGAGCTCACTGCACCAAGCCTGCAACCCATAATCCTAGCATGCATAAAACAGGGTGGTCCCACAATAATCCCTGTAGTTGAAGATTACATAGGACAGAACAGACATCCTTAAATCCTAGTAAGTCCCAGTAATTTTTAAAGCCAATGATCCTAGTGTAGTAATCTTTGTAGTTTAAAATCCCACAGGGTGGGGCAGATGTTCTCAATAATCCTAGTAGTTGATCCTGCAGGGCAGGGCAGACATCCTCAAGTCCCAGTAAATAAATCTTAAATCTGAGTAAATTGTCCACAGTTCCTGACTTAGCTCCCTTTCTTTTCATATTATGTAAGTGTATTTTGAGGAAAAACAAGTACATCCAACAGTTGCTTGGTCTATAATTAATAATAAATAAAAGCAATTTCCCTTAAACTTTTCGACTGGATGTTTAATACCAACTTATAGTTAGTACTATATTAAACAAAGTTAATCTCTTACTATCTAACAAGATCAAACAAGTCTCGTCAAGCAGTATCTTGGAACCATGCAGTCTCTCAGCTCTTCTGTCAGTGTCAGCCCGCAGGATATGTTATGGCCTTGCTTAACCATTATGCTTTCTGTGAAAACATAGGAGATTTTTTTCTCCAGGTAACATTCATTTGGCACACTTCTGTAGAAACATAGGATCTTGTGGAGAATGTTCCTTCATGTCTTGGATCTTCAGTAGAAGTAGTTGACCTCAGAGGGCTAGGGCCAAAATATTGGCTAGCATTTTAGCCCAGTTACCTTTCTGATTCTTGTCTTTAAGCAGCTGTTAAACATCCAGGAAAGATCAGTAAACAGGAGTAGTGAACTCATTCATTTCAAATCTACTTAAAGCATTCAGGATAAAAGGATAGTTAGAAGAGTATTATAGTTGCCAATCATAGTTTGTATGGTGGTTGAGTCACTATCTGATGTTACTTCCCTTTTTCCTTCAGATTGTAATAGGGTAGGGGACATGTTCAAATAATCAGACATATTACCAACTAACCATTGTTTTGGTAGGTATAAAATCAAGTGTTACAGGACCCCTGCTGTTCTTTCATTAAGAAGTATGTTCTAATTTCCTTCCCTTGGATCCACATTGTCTGAGTCATTAGCTTGATCAATAGAAGATAGTGGAAATGACGTTCTGAGATTCCTAAATTTTGTAATTTATAGTTGGAGTCTTTGGAATTCTGGCCCTTGGGACATTTTTTTCTCAAATCTTGATCACCATTTTATGAGAATTCTAAGTCAAGTGGAGAAACTTCACCTAGATATTTGAGCTTTGGCTGGGAAGGAACACCAATTTTCAGCAAGTGCTTCATCTTGATCTTCAGGTGACTCCTGTCCCAGCTGCTAGGTAACTGCTTGAGTGACAAAAATCCCAAGAGATTTGTGCCCAGCTGAATCCAACCTACAGAACCAAAGGGAGACAACAATAAGTCATTTTGGTGAGGGTTCTGACAAGTTTCCAAACACTCATAACTTACAGCCACATCTGAGTCCTAAGATTTTAATTTTTTAAAAAGAAATGATTCATATTTGTCATGCATTCATATGCCAGCAGTACTGTGAAAAACTTGATGGTCTAGAAAGAAGAATTAGGGCAAAGCAAATGGGCCAGTGTACATTTTGCAGTATTTCCACAGCTAGTGTCCCTCTACCCCATATGAGAAGGGGACAGCTGGAGACATAGCTTAATATAGCTCAGTGCAAAGGCCTTGTGTTTAATGTGGGATCCAGTTTGTTTTCTGAAGGGCCACTCACAGCCTTCATTATGTTGAATGTTTTTTTTTTTTTTTTTTAGTAAAAATTTTCAAGAAGTGGAAATTAGCCAATAACTTTTATACATTAACTGTCTGATGGTATCATCATGGGAAATACTATTCTATGTGTTTCTAGACTTGAGTAAACTTGAGTGCAAGTGAGACAATTATGAGACTATGACTCTTCCATCTCTCCTCACAGATAATACAGCATTGCAGCAAGTATACAGATTATAGGAACTAGCAGGTACAGAATCTTACATTTCCATCATAATTGCTACATTCAGATTGAATATTTCCTCCATTTTATGATCCACAGATATTTTATTCCAAACAAAGAGAAAGGCTAGGGTCATAGGCCAGGGGCCAATTGCATACATAGTGCATATAGGACTTGGACTTGATCTTCAGCATCAAGAATAAAATGATGATGCTATGATCTATATACTTTAAAATATAGATTCTATGGAGTCCCGAAAGCCATAAAACACTTGAAATTATATATGTATGGATATTATGAAGGGTGCACCCTGCTTGCTAGATTCTCAAAGGATCCTTCACCCAGAGGGAGGTAATTCCTATGAGGCTAGATTATTTCCAAGCCTGGGCAGGGTAAATATTAATTCAGCAGCGCTGCAAAAAAAGAGAAGTGCCAATTGGGTGATTGTTGTGTTCTGAAAGTTGAGTGTCCCCTGAGGAGCCGCATGTGAAAGATTGCTCCCCAGGATGGTTCTACTGAGAGGTGCTACAGACCTTTAAGAGGTGGGACATAGTGGCAGTTCCTCAGGTAGTTGATGATGTCCCCTTGAATGGAATTGTGAGCCCTCTGTGTGTCCCTCCATCTGTGTGTCTGTCTCTTCTTCTGGTTCAAAATGTAATCAATTGCCTGCTCCCATGTACAGCCACCATGGTTGTTCTTGGGATGAAATGACATAGATAGGCAGCGGCTGCTGAGCCTATGCTGTGCCACTGGGACTTTCAGCCCTCAGGACCTCATGAAGTTAACTGACTCAGGGGTTTTACTCTAGTAATACGGAACTGACAAGTGCAGTTATTATTCTATTAGTTCACTTTAAAACTATTTCTGCACTAATTTAAAAGAATAGTTCAGGTAAAAGAAAAAAAAAACATTTGACTATTCCCTTTAAAAGGTTCAGAAACCTAAAATTCATCTTCTCTAACAAACTGACATACTTTCAGTACTTTTGGTGTGAATTGTAGAGTAGCAGAAGTCCAAAACTCAAACAATTATTTAAAATATAGGCAGAGAAGACTGAACATTTTCAAGCTGGAATTGAGATTGCACTGAAAATGCTAGGAAAGTAATTATATTTTTGAATTTTTAACTGATTTAATTTTAGGCTTTGTTTATGAAGAATATTGGAATAATGAGTAAAAACCCAATGAACTTAAAACAGTCTCTCTAGCCATAGTGAGATTAAAGAGCAGAGGATTAAAGCAGTTATGTAAATATTTAAGATCAGTTTAAAGTATTTAAACACTTTCTTAGCTACACAGAGGGCAAGCACGATTAATTTTTAGGAACTTGACATTTCTAGTTAGCTTGTTTGTCTTGATTAAAATAAGTGGATGGATAGATGTTTAATCTGTACTCATCTGTTACAATGACACAGATATATGTATTTCTTACAGATGTTTCTCTTAGATTATATTAGTAATTTAAACAAACATTTCTTTAAAAATTCAATCTCTTCATTTCTATGGCTGTAGGCAAGGATCTCTTCTTGGAGGCTTCAACAGACATCAAATGAGGTGTCTGTTTCTGAGGCCAGTGGATAGATTGGAGGGCAGCTCTGGCATTATTGCTTGTCACTTCGTACTACAGCTCCTCTACTCCTTCAACGAACCTCACGTTCCATTCAAGCATTAGCAGTTACAGCCACTGCATTAATCCCTGTCATGGAATTGCTTGCATTTGTCCCTGCCAAGGCTCAGAGGAAGTCCTGGGATAGTGACCAGCTGCTTCACGGCGACATGATTGGGAGAGAATGGACCCAGATCTCATCTGACACAGTGCGCTTTCAAACAGCAGGGCTCCCTCGGATGGGGTCACCTTGCAACTCCGCCCAGTGCCATTCCAGGGGCTGCAGGAAGGAAGTGAATCACCACTGCCACACTGGTATTGTCGCCAGCACTGCCGCTTTGCCAGGTGTACGTGATCCCATCCCAGAGCCTGTGGGGAGATCTGGCCAGTGGAAGAATTCACTTGGTCCTCTAAAATTAAACAGTGTGTCCTTTTAGCAGTGTTGGAATACATGTAAGATTTCTTTGTTTCCTTTCATTTTTGATAATTCAAGACTGCAAGTGAATTATCCCGATGAAGAGAATATTTCGCCTAGACATACAGAGGTAAATGGTGATGATCTGCTCCACTCAAGCAGAGCTAGAAGGAGTCCTTGAGTAACCAGGCACTTAGACACATCAGTGTCGACTCCCTAAGAGAACAGAGATGTATTCATTCAAGCAATATCTACCTTTCACTTTAAGGAATCTTACCTGTCTGTTTATTAACACAGACTCACAGACACTTCTGACCCTCCTTTGCCTTTTCTATATATAGTCCTTATGTTTTCTGTGTAATATAATTAAATTATATTTGATTTCCATTATCTGTGTCTACATTAGGATATGAGCTTCACACTGGCAAAAACCTTTCTTTGGTTCAGGAAATTAAGTAGAATCAATTAAAATTAAATATTCACTCAAAGAAAGTTACTATAGTGCTATATTCCAACAATATAAAACAATACCTATTTCACAATAAGACCTCCATATTTATTGAATAATTAATAATGAAACCACATTGATTCTATGTGTGAGGATGACAAGAAAGAGTGTGTGGAAAATATTTTCACTATTGTTGAAACTTTCTTCTTAAGCTGTTAGCAAACTCTTCTGGAAAAGAAAGGAGGGTTTTGAAATCTCCAACAGTAAATTGTTTTGTAAGTGAATGTTTATGAAGAGCTATGGGAGGATGGGGAGTGGCGACCTGGAACCCTTTGAGAAACTCATTTCAAGAAGCCCACTGTGGGCCAGGGATTTATCTCAGTGATTCCAGTACCTCCCTCACCGCACAAGGGCCAGGGTTGGGTCTCTGGTAACCACATACAATGTGAGGTGTGGAGATTCACGCCCCCCAACAATCAGTACCACATACCACAGTGCCAGGCATAGTGGCTCATGCTGGTAATCCCAGCACTCGGGAGGCAGAGGCAGGAGGACTGCTGAGTTCAAAGCTCTTGTGGGTTATATAATGAGCTCAGGGCCAGCCTGAACTAGAAAAAGCGAGACCCTGCCTCAAAAATAAATAAATAAATAAATAAATAAATAAATAAATAAATAAATAAAATAAAATAAAATAAAATAAAAATGAAAAATAAAAAAGAAAGAAAAAGAAGTTCACTCTGACCACTGTCCTGTCTCCTTCCTAATCAGACACCCCCACTCTAGCAGAGAACTGACGAGTTTGCCTCAGCCCTTCCTCCTCAGTGACCTTCTGGATGCTCACTCGCTCCTGCTCTTCCTCTTCATGGCTCATCATTGGAACCACTCATTTTAAACACTTTCTCTGCTTTGCCATTTTCTTCCTTCCTCACATTTTTCTCTTGAACTCTCATTATTGCCTAAAAATAGATTCTCCACATATACAATCACCTTAGAAACTGGTTCAGTGAAAATAAAATCTTACAATGAAGAGAACTATTCAAAGCACACACAGTTCATAATGGTAGTAATTTTTAAACTGACTCTATTGGTACATTTTAGACATACATTATGATCACATTCAAAATAGAAAATTTGTACCTGTACATGACACTTCTCGATTCTCATTTTTTCCCATTCTCCTGCCCTCCCTACAACCCTGCCCCCTCTCTATATATAAATATATAGATGTATAGATGTACGTATGCATATATCTATGTATATATACATATATATATCTATATACACATATCCATATATCTATGTACATATATACATGCATGTATCTATACATATATATAGATACATACACACACAGACACACACACAGACACACACACACACACACACATATATATATATATATATAGATAGATATATGCTTTGTTTCCTTTTTTTGTTTTCACCATCAATTTTTTTCTTTCCCTTCTCTAGTTTCCCCAATCACACTTTCTCTTTTCCCATTGAACATTTTCTTCATATTTCTCAATATCTATCATACATTATGGACCACATTTATACCTTCCATTTCCCCTACTAGAGAAATGATATAAGTAATACTTCACTTTATAGAAACAACTATAACTTCTTTACCCAGTCTCCAGATGATGGACATGTGGGCTGTTTCCAAGATTTAGCAATCACAAACTGAGCTGCTATAAACATGGGTGCACATGTATCACTGTGATATGATGCTTTTAGTTCTTTCACATATGTAATGCTAGTAATTTCAGTGATAATAAAATTAATATTTTATAAAAATGATTTATAGGCCCTGGTGATATAGCTCAGTGGTTCCGGTGCCTATCTTGCAAGCGCAAGGACCCGGGTTGGATCCCTGGTAACCACATAACAATACTGGGTGTGGAGACTCACCCCAGCAGCAACCAGTACCACATACCACAGTGCCAGGCATGATGGCTCACGCCTGTAATCCCAGCACTCGGGAGGCAGAGGCAGGAGGATTGCTGTGATGTGAGTTTGAGGCTGAGCTCAGGGCCAGCCTGAACTACTAAAGTGAGACCCTGTCTCAAAAAAAAAAAAAAAAAAAAAAGATTTATATCAGCCATTAGCAAAAACATGATACCATTTAATTTTCGTAACAATTTTTTCCCCATGTAGGTTAATACATTGAAGCTCAGAAAGGTGGAGTAAATTGAGCAAATCTGCTCAACTGGTTACCTGTGTCCACATAATCATTCAGCACTTGTGTATTGAGCCCATAATCACTGTAAACAAAGATGTTCTGGGGACTAAGTCTATAGTGTTGAAGAAGACAGACATAGTCCTTGCCCTAGTGATGGCATAATAATGGCTAATATTCATTAATATCAACCAGACCTGATGGCACATGACTGCAATCCCAGTACCTAGGTCTGACACACTATTTCCTTTTACTCTCAGTATAACTCTCAGATGGAGATAGTATTATGATAAAATGTAACTTTCAGATCAAAAATTGAACCTACATGATAGACTTTCTTAAGGTCTATTGGTGGATCTGGTGGATGAAGCCATAAAATCTGGCCTCAGAGCTTATTTTCCTTGTGAATGTTGTGCTCCTTTCTGGAAGTTACACTCTGGTGGGCAGGAAGGACATGACTGCAAGGAAACACACAAGACTTTCACGTGGTCACACAGGGACACTGGAGTGGTGGTCTAGACCTACGGCCTTACTTTCTCCTGGCTGTTAGGTTACTGAGGACTGTGAAGCCATGTGGGTTGATGTTTTCTAGGTTGTTCATATTCTAAATGTGCATGATTTCAAGGTAACCTAACTTTTCTATAAGGGTACCTATTAAATGTTATTTTTTTTTAAGAAAGAGAAAACCTGTCAAAAAGAAAGTGCTTGTAAACATTCCAAACATTTGTTTTGTGTTGGCTGTAGTTAGAGTATAAATAAAAGCTGCAAGTGTGACTAATAATTATAATCTAGTTTAGTGCACTGGATTGGAAAGGAGTAATTACTACACAGGACTTTCTGGAGTCGGTGATTTATGGTTGACCTACAGTAGATTATAAATTTGGAGAAGGGAAGAATTTTAATGTAAATTAATTAAGGCTGGAGCCTGGTCTGATTAGGTTGATAAAATAGTGGAAAATTCCAGCCTTATATTATTATTATTATTATTATTATTATTATTATTATTTTATGTTTTTCGACAGGGTCTCACTTTACAGTTCAGGCTGGCCTGAGCTCAGCCTTGAACTCACAGCAATCCTCCTGCCTCTGCCCCCTGAGTGCTAGGTTTACAGGTGTGAGCCACCACGCCCAGCATTGTGGAATGTGGTACTGATGGCATGTGGGTGTGAGTCTCCACACCCAGTATTGTTGTATGTAGTTACCAGGGATGGAACCTGGGCCCTTGCTCTTGCAAGGCAGGGATTGGAACCACTGAGCTAAATCCCAGGCCCCAGCCTTACATTATTTGTGTGAATTTGCACTTGAAATCTGAGGTAACTATTACATCGGGGTCTGCAGGGCTTGAGTATGATAAAAACAAGCCTCATGCAGGCCCCATACCTTTCTGATCTTAGCAGAAAAGAGCACAGATAGAAAACCACTGTTTTTTTCAAGAAGAAAATATACCCACCTAGAATATTTACATGCCCAGTGAGTGCTCATGGTGAGCCAGATGCTATGCCAGGGATTCCTAACCTCTGCAAGACTGACATTTTGCTGTAGACATTGTCAAGTAGCATCGCTTACTTCCATTAGGTAGATGCTAGTACCATCCTCTGGTGATGGCAAATAAAAATGTTCACAGACATTGCTGAGCATCTCCTGGGGAAAGGAGATCCTAGTGAGAAACCCTGTACAAGACTGTAATGTGCGTTCATTACAGTATTCTCTAGGTCTAATTAGTGCCTGTTTTACAGAGCACAGTACTGAGGACAGGAAGCGAAGATGCAAGCAGAGATCTTCATGGGTCCCAAACTCCTATATTTAGGTGAGTGGTGCCTTTTGGATTGTGCCATCTCCCTCATTTTTTGAAATATATGTTGTGGTTCCATCAAACCTTACAACCACCTGAAATGGGGCTATGACCCAAGCCCAGGAGGTGGACATTCACATGATAAGTGAAAAGTACACTCACAATGAACTCGGTTGGCTGTGTAGCTGGCTTTGGGTTTCTTTTTTGGCTCTTCATTCAAATGTTACCCCTTTCCTCACAGAACTTAACTTTTGAATACAAAACGGCTTTCAAATACGTGCCCATTAACTCTAAAACCCATACTGAGATTTTAAAATCTGTTTCTGAATGTTGGAAAGAAACACTCTAGGGTTGTTACTGCTTTGTAATTATGCATAAAACCATTTCAACCCACACAAATGCTTTACTGGCCCATCTTCTTGCCAGTAAGTAACAAGGAAGACGATTAATGCCATGAGTATTCTGTTCTGTTACTGTCATATCTGGTATTGCTGGTGCCACAGTGGGTAAGGAGGAAGATAAATGCAAAGCTGTAATAGAACAGTAACAGACAGCTTTGGATTAGAATGCAGCAATGGCCACCGTAGCCAGTATTATTATTCAGTTCCACTTGTCACACACTGGGGCCTGATCTGAAATTTCTGCCCAGTGGGCACCTAACCATGGAAATCAATGTTTTCTCTACAGTGGATAGACAAGGGCTTTCAGAATCTGTTAGGCTGAAGAAATCTAATAGAGAAATCTGCATAATTAGCTTTTTGACTAATCTCACTTTTGCCTGGGGTAAAAGTGTTTAGGCTGCAAAGCAGTTCCAAAGACTTGAACTATAGGGAAAAGAGCTCAGGTGTTAGTGGATTTTTTGTTGTTGTTGTTGTTTGTTTGTGTTTTTAGGTCTGAGACATGAAGCTTATCTCCAAATAAAATATTCTTGGAAGTCTTCAGTTATTTGGATTACAAGTTTTCCAGGGCAAAGAGATTTCTTTGGACAGTGGTCTGAGATGGTGTTAAATTCTCATGAATCTGTGTTTACAAATTCTCTGATGACAGAAATGCCAAACACAGGTGCAGCTGTGAGTAGGAATGGACCAAGCTGAGGAAGTTAGCTGGGGAGAGGGAGACCTACATCAGCAGGCAGCCAAAACCTGCTTGGTGATGATACAAGAAATAGAATGAATCATTTCAAGTTCTAAAATATACAGCTGAAGGTCAGGGATTTAGCTCAGTGGTTTGAGCATCTGCTTGGCAAGTGCAACATTCTGAGTTCGCTACAGGTACCACATATCACAGTGCTGGCTGTGGTGGCTCGCTCTTGTAATCCAGCACTGGGGAGGCAGAGGCAGGAGGATTGCTGGGAGATGGAGGCTAGCCTTGGCTACACAAGGGTCAGTCTGAACTACAAAGTGAGACCTTGTCTCAAAAAATCTGATAATAATAATAATAATTGATAATAAAATAAAATATTCAGCAGAGTGTAAGTATTTTTTAAATGCTCAAGTCATCTTTCCTAGAAGGAAACATGATAGTGGAGTGTCCAGCAGATCACCTCAGGCTAGAACACTTAGGTTTCTGTCTCAGCTCGCTACTGACAGATGGGGCGATCTGAGATAATTGTATGATTCTCTGTGGTTTCTTGTCCTCATTGAAAGATGGATTTATTTATTTTTTAGCAAGATTTAAAAATTAATTTATTGGTACATTTTATATATGCACAATGATAACATTTATTGTATGGGATATGTACCTGTACGTGATATATCTTGATTCTTCCTTTTTTCCCTTTTCCTTCCCTCCTTCCCACCCTTCTTTCCCTCCTTATTTACAAAACCTTTGTTTCTACCTTTTCCTTCTATTCTTTTTCCTTTTCCCCTTACCCCTTCATTATTACCCTACCCATTTGAACATATTTTCCTATTTCACAACATTTATTATACACTCTGATCCTTATTTAGCCTCACACCAGAGAAACCATGTCATACCTGAACATGAGTGTATAATTTGTCTCACTTAAGAGTATGGTCTCAAGGTGCATCCATTTAGCTAGAAATATCTCATTTATCGGTCTCTATGGCAGTGTAGCACTCCATTCTGTAAATACCCAAATCCTTATCCACTTGTGGGTTGATGGACATGTGGGCTGTTTCAAAGATTTAGGTATTATGAATTGTGCTGCTATAAATATGCGTGTGCATATATGGCTGTGTTATAATACTTTTAATTCTTCTGTGTATATGTCCAGCAGGGAAATAGTATGATCAAATGAGACATCTAATACAAGCTTTGAAGAATTTCCACACTGATTTGCACAGTGGTTGCACCAGTGTCGGTGATGGTCCCACCAACGGTTAAAGGTTTTTTCTGTCTACTGCCCTGTCAACATTTGCTACTGGCTGATTTCTTAATAGCAGCCATTCTTTGTGGAGTGAGATAGAATCTCGTTGTTGTTTTCATCTACATCTTTTAAATGGCCAGTGGTGCTGAACATTTTAAAATATATTTTTGCTGCTTTTACTTTTTCATCTGAGAAATGTCTGTTCATTTCAGATGCCCATTTTTGAACTGGATCTTTACATTTGGGGGCCTGATTTTTTAAAGTTCTTTATATATTCTAGATAGTTTTCCTTTGTCTGAGGAACAGCTGGTAAAATTTATTTTTCCCACATTGTAGGTTGTGTCTTTGCTCCGTTGATGGTTTCTCTTGCTATGCATTAGCTTTTTCATAAGATGAGATCACAGCTGTTGATTCTTTATGATAGTTCCTGTGCTACTGAAGTTTTGTTCATAACATCTTCTTCTATGCCAATGTCTTCAGCAGTTCTACCTAACCTATTTTCTAGCAGGTTTAGTGCTTCTGTTTTAATATTTAGATCTTTGATCCACTTTGAATTTACTTTAGTATGTGGTGGAAGATATAGGTCTAGCTTTAATCTGTGGAAGGTTGATAGCTAGTTTTTCCAGCACCATCTGTTAAAGTAGCTATCTTTCCTCCACTGAGGGTGGTAAGTTTCTTTGTCAAAAATGAGGTGGTTTAGTATGTCTGAAGTTGTTTCTGTATCTTCTAGTGTGTTTTATTGATCCTGGGGTTTGTTTATTTGTTGGTACCATGCTATTTTTATCATAATGGTTTTGTGTGGAGTATTATGATATCTCCTGCTATGTCATTGTTGCCTAGAAATGTTTTTGCTATTCTATAGGTTTCTTCTGCTTACAGGTGAATTTTTGAATTATTTTCACTACTTCTGTGAACATACTGTTAGAATTTCAAATGGGATTGCATCAAATTTACATAGAAGTTTTGGGATTTTAGTTGTTTGTACAACACTGACTTCCTACCCAAGAACAAAGAATGTCTTTCCATTTTCTGATATCCTCTTTGATATCTTTATGTCACAGTTCAAAGTAGAGGTCTTTTACTTTCTTCATTAGATTGATATTTCATTTTTTAGACACTGTTGTGAAAGGAATTATGTCCTCCATTTCTGTCTCAGTAAGTCTGTTACTTGTGTATAGGAAAGCTATTGACTTTGGAGTGTTGATCTTGTATCCTGGTACGCTACTGAATTCTACAGATAAGTCTAATAAGTCTTTAGGTGGAGTTTTTGGGATCTTCTATTTAGAGTATCATGTCATCAGCAAGTTATAGCAGCTTAAATTCTTTGTTTCCTATCTTTATTTCTTTTTTTTCATTCTCTCATCTAACTGCTGTGTCTGTTTCCAGAACTATATTAAAAAGGAGTGTGATAGTGGACATCCTTGTCTTACTCCTGATTTTAGGGTGAAAGATTTCAGTTTTTGACCATTTAGTATGCTGTTGTCATAGATAGCTTTTTAAACCTACAGACAAAGACCATCTGTCTCAGGTTTCTGTAGGGTTTTTGTTTAATTCTATAGGTTAATTTTTTTATCTTTATTGGTACATTATGAATACACATCATCATTGCATTCAACATTGAGAGTTTGTACCAGAACAGGACATGACTCTGTAGGGTTTTAATCATCAATGGTGCTGTATTATGTCAAATACTTTTTCTGCATCTATGAGATAATAATACAGTTTTTGTCCTTGACTGTTAAAACAGTTTTTGTATCAGTTTTCATTCAGGAGATGGGCCTGTCACTCTCATTTTTGGCTACGTCTTTCTCTGCTTGCTTCCAAGAATAAACTTGGGAGTATCACTTTCTTTGTACTCTCATTAAAGAGTTTTACGATGAATGGCATTAGGTCTGCTCTAAATTTCTTGCAGAATTCAGCAGCAAATTCATTATGACCTTGACCTTTTTTGATGGTAGATTTTTAATTCTAACCTCAATTTCATTAACTAATATTAGGTAATTTAGAATCTTTACATGCTCTTGATTCAGCTTTGGTAATTCATATGTCTCTAGGAATCTGTCCATTTCTTCTGTTTTCCATATTATTAGAAAAGTTTTTTAAGTTAGATATTAACGTGCTTTTGAATTTTTTCAGGATTTATTTATTTTTTATTTATAATTTTATTTATTTATTTATTTATTTATTTTTGAGACAGGGTCTCGCTTTGTAGTTCAGGCTGGCCCTGAGCTCAGCCTCCAACTCACATCGCAGCAATCCTCCTGCCTCTGCCTCCTGAGTGCTGGGATTACAGGCGTGAGCCACCACGCCCGGCATTGTGGTATGTGGTACTGGTTGCTGCTGGGCGTGAGTCTCCACACCCAGTATTGTATGTGGTTACCGGGGAATCGAACCTGGGCCCTTGGGCTTGCAAGACAGGCACCTAATTACACAGATTTGAGTCTTTTCTCTCCTTTTCTTCATAATTTCTTCTTCATAATCTTGGTTAATTATTTTTTAATATTATTTAATCTCTCAAAGAACCAACTCTTCAATTAATTGATTCTTTGTATTTATTTTTAGTCTGAGTTGAATTTATTTCTGACGGAATCTTCATCATTTACTCCTGTGTATAAGCTTTGGACATGACATGATCTTTTTTCTACAAGCTTGCATTTCAAAATTAGGTTGTTTATTTGAGCTTCTTCTGTTTTTCTGATGGGAGACTTAATATTATATATTTTCTTTCATAGAACTGCTCTTATTGCATCTGATAAGATCTATGATTACTATTTAATTGTAGAAACTGATTGTTTTAATTCCATCTATGTTCAGGCAGATGTTATTTAACTTCTATGTGTCTATTAAAGTTTTATCATTTCTTTTGCCATTGGTTTCCAATTTCATTACACTATAGTCTAATAATATGAGTGAGATAATTCAACTCTTTTGTGTTTAGTTAAGCATGTTCTGAGAGCTAGTAGGTTTACTTGATCTATCTATTTGTAGCAGCTGAGTATTGACGTCTCTCATTACAATGGTGTTAGTGATTATTTGATTTTTTAAATGCCTATTATTATTTGTTTATATAGATGGGTACCAAGGTATTTGGGGCATATATATTTATGATTATTATCTCTTCTTGGATTGTCTCTTTTAAAAGGATGTAGGGATCTTTTTTGTCTCTTTTGATCAGTCTTTGCTTAAAATTCACTTTGTTCTCAAATAAAATTGGAGCCCCTGTCTTTTTTCTAGGTTCCTGATACATTGTTTTCCATTCTTCAATGTTTAGTCTATGAATTTTGTTTTGAGCTAAGTGTGTTTCTTATGTACAACCTATCTTGGATCTTGTTTCTTGATCAGTCCTGCCACTCCATTGATTTTTATTGGTGAGCTGAGACGATTTGAATACATAATTGTAAGATAAATGTATTGACTTACCTGTCATATTTTCCTGCTGTTGGTAACCTGCCCTGCCCCTGTGTTTAATGCTTGCTTTGCCTGGTGGATTAATTCTGTTTTGGTTCATGATTTGTAGACTTTGCTATTTTTTTCTAGAATGTCATTCAGAATATTTGGATTGATGTTTTGGTGGTCATGATTTCCCTCACGTGTTCTTTGACAAGGAAGCATCTTATTTCTCCATCAGTTTTGAAAGATAGTGTTGCAGAGTATATCAATTTGGGGTAGTGGCTGTTTTCTTTTAAGGCTTGAAATACTTCACTCTAAGCTCTGAGTTTGCATTAAAAAGTTTACTACAATTCTGATAGAATTTCCTTTATTAATTATTTGTTTCTTTTTTCTAATAGCTTTTAATATTTTGTTATTATGTTGAATTACTGCAATCTTGACTATTGTATGCCTGGGGGTAGATTTTTTTTTTTTGATCATGGCTAATTGGAGTTCTATATGCTTAATTTATCAGTATGTCAAATTCTTTTTCCATGCTCGGGAAGTTTCCCGCAATTACTTCTGTGAACAGACTATATATATATATACTGTATATATATATATATGTATATATATACATATATATACAGTATATATATACTATATATACCATATATATACACATGTATACCATATATACCATATATATATACCATATATATATATACATACATATAATACCATATATATATATATATATATATATATATATATATATATATATATAGTTTGTGTTATCTCTTGCTTTTTCATTGATTCTGATGAGGCTTATGTTATTCTTCTTTGCATTATCTAGCAGCTTTTGGATTGATTTTTTTGTATTCCCTCACTATTTTTATAAATGTTTTCTTTTTATGGCCACTAACTGAAATCCTCGCTTCTAGATCTAAAATTCTGTCCTTAGTTTGGTTCATTCTGCTATATATACCTTGAATAAAATTTTAATGTCCTGGGTATGTGAGTTAATCTGTTGCAGATTTCATTTCTTTCCTATGTTAGAAATTCATAGTTTTCATCATTTTTGTAAGCTCCTCTTTTTTAATTTATATATTTCCCTAGATTCACTAATTGTGCCTTTCATTATGGCCATGATTTTACAATTATCTGAGAAATTATTTGTGATTTGATTTTTTTCTGCAGCTCCATTCATTTGCTTTCTTACTTCTGCTGTTAGCACTTCACAGAGTCCAGGTGGGAAGCTTCTGAACTGTTCTAGCTCATTACCCCCAAGTTTGCCTTTGGCAAGCTGCAAGTTTGAAGTTTCATCTTGCTTCCATTTCTTGTCATTTTTTACTTTATATTTTTCATTTTAATTCTTGAGTTGATGCTTGTAAATTGTTTATGGTAGATTTCTTTATTGCTTGCATCAGGAACTCTTTGGAAATGACTACTTTGCAAATATGTCTTCTAGAAATAGCTGGCCTTTGAGTTTTGAGTCTGCTGTGAAATCTTACCTGTATAATTTGTTGGGGACAATAAATTGCTGCCTATTTGGCCTCGCCTTTGCTTCTTTGAAAGTGACCTGTAGTATTGTTAATGACACTTGGTCTTGGCGTACGAGGAAGAACAACTTATTTGAACAGTTATGTCAACTTGGCTAAAGTAGCACAATCAGCTATAAAACAGTACCAAACATTCTTACAGCATATTGTTGAGATTATCACACTTTGAAATAAGATAAAGTGGGATTTCTAAAAGTGCATGTTTAAATTTAAATACTTACTATGCTCTGATTGATAATATTTTTCTTTCAGTTAAAAATAAACTCAGCATTTCACTCCAAGCTGTAAATCCTTTCTGTTCTGCTATGATATTAACTTGGTCTTTAAAACAGGACAAAATAGCTAAACTAGTCATCCCTGAGCCTTCTTTGAACAATCACTGGATAATTACAGTAGTGAAAAGTAAGCCTCTTTCTCACATCTCACCTCTTATCAGAGATGCACAAGGGGATTAGATCCACTCTGATGGAAAGGGTCAGAAAGGCGCAGTGTAATATCCACAAAGTTACATGATGGTCGTAGGGTGTCACCTAAACTTATTCTCCCACCTTTCTTCTAACCAGGTGCTTTGTTTTGTAGCAGTCAATTCAACTTGATCATAGTTTGGGAGAACTATTATTTTGTCCTCACTAGCCTTCTTCATATTAAGAAACACCCAAAATTATTGACACTCATATCTTGTCTTGAGACCAAGAGATGGGTAAGTTGGTGTTGCTTTGTTTTTGGTTCACTTTCTATATTTTAGGCATTCAATTTGATCAAATCATATTGAGATAAAGATAATTAAATTAAATTAAATCAATTTCTTCCAAATACAATGGGATTTGTAACAAGGTTATTGCACATCCAGAGTATAGATAAACACCTATGGAGATGACAAAAAAGAAATCGCCTTTAATTCAGCAGACATCAAGAATGAAGCTGAATATTATTATTGATGTCAATGTTACTGACTTTAGAGAAATGAAACAAAATAGAGATTATACCATAAAAAAGTTTTAAAATTTAAGTATATATATTACTAAGTATACACAGTTCTAATGCTCTTAAGATTGCTAAAACAATTTGAGAATTTTTCAGTTTATAGGCAGTTTGTATTATATAAATTTTGTCATAAATTGGAATTTATTTCCTCTCCCAATTTTCTGAATGCATTTTTTTTGTTGATACTTGGGATTGAACTCAGGCCCTTGTTCTTGCAAAGTAGGTGCAGTACCACTGAGCTAAATTCCCAGCCTGAATGTATTTTTTATTATGCAGGAATTACCAGAGATTATTGACAGTCCTTAAATGTCGAAATTCCAAGGCCTAGTTTTAATAGAGCAGTAAAATGCGGATTTATCATTTAATTTAATTATGGTATATTTACTTACTTCAAGAAAAAATGACAAAGTGTAATTGGAATGCACAGTGTTTAAATTTTTAAAATATTTATTGCAGTGAAATACATTTTCACGTATCCCCCTCAAGATACTCTCTTTTGCTCAAAAAATTATCTCATGCTTACCATTTTCTGAAGCAATTCTGAAAGTTCTCTGTTCTGAATGTCTTTATGAGATGTGATTAAAAAAATAGAATGCATGTTGCTGCCCAGAGTCATCCATTAGAAAAACGGGCTAGTAAAAATATTATGATGTGTCTTCTACGTTATTCACTGAATCTGGCACTGTGTGACTTCTGATTCCTCCCCAAAGTCAAAAAGACCAGGAAAAATAAATATAAATGAGCACTTCGGGATATCGAAGTAGCTTTAACACAACTAAAGACCTTCACAAGAGAAGACTTCCAGAATTGCTGCAGAAAATGGCAAGAAGATTGGGATAAGTGTGCTCAAAGAAAGGGCATGGTATTTTGATGATAATGTATCTTTTAAAGTTAGACTTTTATTTTAAATACTCACCATATATTTCCATCACACCTCATAATCAGTTAAGCCTCTATTTCTTACTTTATCTAATTTTAATGTGTTAAAGTTGGAGAGATGATCTAAAGGGTCACAGATATGAATGGGTCATTTCTTTGGGTCCATCATGGTGCCTCTGGCTTCCCCAGGAAGGTCACTGAAGGTCGAGTTCTTGTTCTTATCTGTGAAGATATAGAAATCTGACTTTTCAACAGCTCTCAAGATCAGATGTCTAAGAGCAATAGGGAGAAGACTGTTGTCTTCAAAGATAGTTAATACGATAGCCAACAAAGGATAAGCTATTGTTCTAGGGACTTTGGATATGCTTTTCTGGCCTTTTGCTTCAAAACAACAAGTGATCCAGAATTATTCTGGGCAAGATTATTTTAGTCTGAGAGCTGAAGGGATTTAGGACTATGGTCACATGTGCCCAGGCTGACCAGAGGATCTCCCACTACAGGAAGTATCTGTGTGTTTTACAAAAGATATTTGTGCTTATGACCTGTAAGTTCCTTTAAAGTATGGGACAGAGAGCACTGCATCTCTTGCTTAGGTGTCAAGATGGTATTAGAGTTGAGCAAAAATATTATTTATATTTTATAATTAAAGAAACTGACTCAGTGAAATTAAGACTCTTTTCAGGGTGACACAGGCAGTTAATTAAAGATGGTTAAATTTAAGCAGACTGTTTTACCTTAAATACCATACTCTATCTCTGACCACTATATCTTCTTTATGCAGCCCTGTGTTGCTGCGACCAGACTCTATCCCTCTGCACACACATTCACTGGATGACAAACAGCCACAGGAGGCCACAGACACAACATGTCTACATCCAGGACAATCTCCGATAAATTAATGCACCATTCTCTGCTCCTCTTTTGGCACACACTGCACAATAATTAATCATTCATTAATTTAACAAATATAATTATGTAATGGACTATGTTTAAAAACCTTTTTCCAAGTTGTGAGGAAATTAGCAGTTGACGCATAGACAAAGTGTTTGTTCTCAAGGAGGAACCTCTCTGTGAAGAAATGTATAATGAAAACATATGGTATAGATTAGATAACTGACTTTTAAACATTATTATTCTTTACTAGAGGACTCTCAGTATTAGCAGAAATTTCTTAGAACATCAATGTGAAAAATACATATAAGAAAACATTCTCTGGTAGACACAGGTGCAGGGTTTAGAGATCACTCCACTGGGACCCCTACCTGTCTGCTTGTCTCCCCTACATTGAGTGAAGCCCTTCTACACAACACAATATGAGACCACCTTAATCTAGAGTGCTCATTGGTGAAAAATATTGTTAAAGAAAAATTTTCTTTTAACCCAAAAAACTTCTTCACCCAAATAGTAGATAAACAGGGCTATTACTGAATAAGCATTAAAGCAGAATATGGTAGGCATCCTGGGAAATGTGCTATAAGATGGTACAGACTAAATGAAATAGTATAATTTTATATGGGTGACCAGGTTCAAGATAAACGATTATGGTTCTTGAATAAGAGAACGTCACAGCCTCATTTGTCACACAAAATTCATCAGTAGCTCACCTGGAAATTGGGTAATTATCTGTGCCACTAATTGGCTTTGTCCCAAAGATAAGCAATCCTTTTATATCTTTACGGCTTGGACTGTTTTATTAACTTGGAGTGAGGTTCCCACTGAAATTAGGTTCCAATTTCTCATAGAAACTGGGAGACAATGGTCTTATGCACTTGATATTTAGTCGTTAAGGAGATGGCTGATGGTTGTTCCATATATATGTATATATGCATATATATGTGTGTGTGTATGTGTATATACAAACATATATATACATATATGTATATACACACATATATACACATATATGTATATATGGTGTAATACATATATACATATTTATGGTGTAATACCTTGGTTCACAAACTTCTTTCCACCATGTTCTGGTTGCAAATTAAATTAGATGAGAGCTGAATGGAATTTCCCCATAAGGTCAGCATTGAACCTAAGTGTTGAATTTGATTTGCTACTTTTCCAGTTTGGTTTGTGAGTGTGGTTCAGAGGTGGGGATTACTTACATTTTAAAAAAGAAAATGTTCTAAGAAAAAGAAGAGCGAACCTACTTCTCTTAATATCAGCAGGGAGAATTTAGCTTTTTATTTTTGATATCTGTTCTTAAAGAATTTAGAAAAAGAAGGTGATTTTGAAACAAAAATAAAACAAAAAATGTGTTGTTTTCCTAATCAGTATGTAAATTGAAGAAATCAACTTGTTGAAAATGATCTTAGGATTTCAGTTCAAGTCCACGGGAGTCAAAGAGATGTTGCTGATCCTAGATTCAGTCAGTGATAAGCCTGCTTTAAATTTTTGTCTCAGAATTCTCAAAAGCTTTACTCAACGGTTAAAATCTCTTGTTTCTCCTGTTCAACAGATTCAGGCTGTAGGCAAATGAACAAGTGCTTACAAGTATTACTGTTTTCCATGGGGTTGAAATGAAGTCAGAAATAATAAAGCCAACTTATAACGATGTTCCTGAAGAACAAAGGTTTCTTGGGAGCCTACTGCTCAGTGTTCATTACAAGGCACAATGGTACTCTATGTCTAAAATAGAATAGTGGAGATAGAGTGAATTTCCTGTCCTGCAGAAAGGCTTAGCATCCATGTACTCCACCTCTTATCTCCAGTGGTTGTAGAATAAAGCAAAACTCACAGAAACTTCATGTCAGAGCAACTGCATCTGGAATCCAGCATTTTCTCAGCTATGCAGTAACTATTTCCTCACTGCCACTAAATAAAGCGAGCAGCATAAAATCATTTTGCTGGTGAATTGCTTGCAAAAGGCGGTGACATCAAAGAAGAGGTTCTGCTCAAATTTAACAGATCTAGTATAAAATAAACAAAACTGGAGAAGAACAACTATAGAATTATAATCTTGGAGATGTCTGTGGAGTGTCATCCATTTACCACTTTCATTTTATAGATGAGGCTAGGGCTACAGAGAACATTTCCTTGCCGTTGTAAGAGAGGATAAACTGCTTACAAGGATTTCAGACAGATCTTAGCCCATAGACCCAGTGCATTCCAAAACACTTTCAAGGTTGTTCCACTTTCCTTGAACCATTAATTTTTTAATAATTATTTCAGTCTACTCCCTGGTGAGGCCAGGCATGGATATGTTTGGGGGCTTTCTCCCCAGTCATTTTGTAGCTGAGTCACATGTGATTCTGCTTCGGTATCCAAGCTCATACAAGCCAACCCTGTCTTTGCCTTAACTCCGGGAAAAGACAAATCTAGTTGGTTGTTTGAAGAGTTGACAAGATCTGTGGGCTAAGGCATCCCCTAAGTCTCTTGATTTCTGAAAGTGATTGATATTTCTGGGTTTCACCTTATCACACATTCAGATTATGGTCCTCTGCCAACACAAAGCCAAGAGAATCTTAGAAATGTTTTCTATTCCATCATTCAGATTTCTTTATTTCAAATGTTTTGGAAAATATTGGCTTCCTTCCTCAGTTCTTCAGCTATTGTCTATTGCGATGAGTAATCTTGAATCCTTAAGTCATATTATTTTTTTTCTTGCCCACATGATAGAAAAACATAAGGCATATCACACTGAGAAACTGTAAGAGAAAAGGGACAAAGTGATTTCCTCAAAGAAAGTAATGGCCAATATTTATAGCATGCTTATTATGTGTTAGGCACTAGGTGCAATCCTTTGATACAAAGTAATTATTCAGCTTCTTTACTCTGGAAACATGATTTTTTTTGTACTTGTGCTGTTTTCTTTCTGGAGATTCTGAGATCTATGACTCAAAGTTCTTGTCTTTGCCAATCAGAATTCATACAGTAAAACTGTTTTCTAAAACTTGTTTTACATCTAAAAAATAAACCCATTCCTAGATACTTAAAATAGCAATTTTCTTTATTTCAGTCTGAATTCTGGTCCATCATTATTACAACTATCTTATTAAACAGGCAGATTTGAACAAACTTTCAGTGAGCATTGGAAATAATTCTTTAGGTCAGAGGCTGTCATTGCCTAGAACTTTTATTCTTTTTTTTTTTTTTGCATGCACAGCAAAAAACAGGTAGAAAGTACAATGATCATCCATATTTAATGGTTACTCGCTCAAATGTAATTTGGAAGTAAGCAAGACTTCTAAAACTCCAATTAGAATTCTCCTATACTATTACTATAGCTTCTACAGCACCTTCACTTCCCCTTAGACTCACAACTTCCCCCTTCCTGCTCCTTATGCAAAAGTGATGGTTGCACTCCCCAGATTCCGGCTGAGCTACTTGTATTAAGATAACCAGACCTATTACCAGAGCGAGTCAACCTCTCATCTCTCATTTGGGTCTTCCTCTTCTCTGTCATATACTCCTGATGTTCCCTCTCTTCCCTAAATATAACCCTTTACCACTAGTACTTCCTAAAGTGGGTCTCAGTATTAATAATTTTCCTTAAAAAACATTTCCTGGTCAAATACATTTAGAAACCACTGACTTAAAATTAAATCCACTTCTTCTCAGCAGAATGACTCCAAACTTTTAACCAGCTAATGTATGTTAATCACACACTAGGACTGTGCAGTCTCTGGTTTTCTAAATTTGTTCTACTGCAAAACTTTTTTTTTCTGGGAGCATGTTTTAAGACTAATGTTTTAATGGCATATGATTTGTTAAACTCATTTTAATTTTTTAAACTCATTTTATTCTCTCTCACTCTCTCTCTCTCTCTCTTTAGCACAATGCCTTCCAATATTCATCCATTTAAATCATCTTCATTATGTTGTCTCCTGGCTGGTTATGCCAAACTGTAGTGGAGTAGTGCCTTTTACAAATGACCTGCTGCTTAAAAGTATTCCAGGTCATTTGTGCCTTGAGCAAATAGTTGAATGAGACAAACCCAAAATGGTGACACAAGTTTATTTGAAAAATGAGGGTAAAGCAATAAAGGAAGAACTAGCTCTGTAGAGCAAACTTGGGTTTAACAAAAGAAAGGATAACAGCAAAAAGGAAAGTGGACTCTACATCCAGAAAACACAGAGTGGGCTACAGCGACGAGTCGCAGAAGTGGATCCGCCAGGGATCTGGTCTCCATTATGCCATCCACATCTCGCGAGAAATTCTGTGTTTGAGTCCTGAGGATCCCCTGGTACTCTCCTGGAATCTTCCAACTGATAGGTCCTGCCTACTTCTCCAGCCACCTTTGCCACCGCCTACTTCTTATGTGAGATGTTCTCGTTAAAGTCCAATCATTGTTTGATTTAAACAGATTTACTGGAGAAGAAAATTCCTGTAAGTAGAAAATAGGCATAACTTACTATAAATGAAAAGAAACTGTGAACATAAGTGAAATCAAGCAATGAACAATTAAATTAATGAACAACTGGAGTAATTAATGAACAATTAAGTTGAAAGATAAACTAAAGAAAGATAGTGGAAAGCAGGTTATAGTATGTTTAAGTGATTTATGAAACATACTTGAGTGTATGAAAGAACAGACAACATTAACCAGAGTACTAACAGTGATCTGGTCCCTGTTGCTTTTTTTTGAGTGATTTTTCACTGGTGGAGTTTCTGATTTGAGACTGATATAAAAGTTGATTCTTTAATGTACACTGTCAAATGACCAAAACTAAATACCTTTTTTTTTTTTTTTTTTTTTTTTTTTTTTTTTTTTTTTTTTTTTTTTTTTTTTTTTTTGGTTCCAGGCATCGAACTTCTGACCTTGCACGTGTAGGGCAGGTGTCCGAACCACTGATCTAAGTCCCTGGCTTTAAATACTTTTAAGGAAAAGATTAGATACTAAGAATTGTTTGGTTTCTTTTCTCTTTACCAGTCATTAATTCCTTCACTTAACTTTTCTTTCCATTTAGTGGCCTTCTTTGAACATAGCAATGTAGAAAAGGTACTCCATGAAACATGCACAGGCATCTATCACATGGTCAACAGATATAATAGGGGTCTACAGGACCTAGAAGGCATATAGAGACCTACACAAGTATTTAACTTTGGAATTAGCTTCTGCAGTTACGGAGAGTAAGCAGTCCCCTGAGATGCTGTCTGCGAGCCAGAGAACAAGCAGCACAGGTGGATAATTCAGAGTGAATCTGAACACCTGGGAGCCACTGAGCTGCTGGAGCACCTCTCAAGTCTATCGAGGACCTGAAAACCACATAGGGAAAAAAGTGAGGTGCAGGATATTGATTAAGGCTGGGAATTCATAACTTCCCAAATCGAGATCTCTTGTGTTAAGAGGCAATAGGAAGTGGATGTCCCAGCTCACGAAGACATAGAACAAATTCTTTCCTCAACAGATTGCACGATACGGCCAATATTGGTCTAAGAAATAAGCTATTAGCAGCTACTTGGAATTTCTTAGCCCTTTCAAGCTACCAAAGAAATGAACCAATACAATCAGAGTAACATTTTCTCCATCTTCATTCCATTTCTCAGCTTTCTTTAATTTAAAATTTTTATTGACTCATCCACTTTTGCCGAGCTTTTTAAAAGTAAACTAATAATTTCATGACATATCACCGCTAAAGTTTCCTACTTGAATACCCTAAAATAAAATTTCCCTTCACAATTGTAATTACAAGAAACAAACAATAGCTGTTGGTCAACACTGCTTAATATTTAGGTCCTATGAAAACCTTCTGTTCAACATATTTAATAAGAAGCTGTTGGACTCTCTCTGGATGATCTCTGCTCAATGTGAAGTGATTTCATATCAACCAGAAAGTGATGGAAATAGTTCTTCTACCATTTAATTTTGGGAAATTCTTCATATTATAAATATTCAAAATTCTTCATATTATTAATACTCTTTTTGATCAAACTATTTTTTTCTCAAAAGATGATTAGTAATAAAAATTCCATTATGATGGCTAATTTTAAGGCATGGAACTGGCCAGATTCAGGTGCACTGAGAGCTGGTAAAGCATTATTTCTGAGTATGTCTGAGAAGTAACAACTGGAAGAGACCAGTATTTAAAAATGAATGGGCACATGGGAAGATCTGCCCTCACCCTGTGAGCAGTCATTACCATCAGCAAAGGATTCAGACAGAACCAGTAGGCACAGTAAAGAATTCTTTCTCCTTGAGTAAGGAAACCCTTTCTTTCCTGAATTTGGTCATCTAACCTTTGAAATCTGGGCCTTCTACCTGTTGCATCTGGATTCATGAGCTTTTGGCCTTGGGCTGCAGTTTACATCACTGGTTTCCCCAATTCTGATTTCTTTGGATTTGAAACAAGTCATGTTACCAGCTTCCCTGGTTCTTACAGATGACCTCTGGGACTTCCCAGCTTCCATACTTATGGTAAGTCCATTTTAAAAATAAATCTCTCCTCACTCTCTTTCTCTCTCTCATATCTATCTATCAATCATCTATCTGTTATCTATCTATCTATCATCATCATCATCATCATCATCATCATCATCATCATCATCATCTATCAGTCTATCATCTCCCAGTGGTTATATCTGTCTGGAGAACCTCAACTAATGCACCAACTACTAGCAAGTCTTCCATATTTGTTGCTTAATAAAACAGAGGAAAATGATTGGATGTTGCAGAACTAGGCCTTGGTGGTGCTATGTGTTATGCATGAAAGTAATAAAGTAATTTAGTGTATGTGAATCTTTCTATATGTTAAGCACTAAGGTAAATACCTTATGTCTATCATCTTATGTCGATCTCAAACATCTTATGAAGTAAATAACTGCAATCATTTTGAAGGTGGTTGCACACAATTGTGCAAAGGAGGTAGTGGGGGCTAAAATCCAGGTTTTCAACATGTTCAATATTCACTAAAGAGTTTGAAAGCTTTTTTCTAATTTACAGTTGTTTTTCATGGGTTGGTTGTAGCCATTCAGAATTTTATAGTGGAGATATCTGGGGTACAAGGCAAGACATAAATCCATATCTGTTTCTTACTAGGATCACACATTTAACAACGTTCTCTTGCTTCTTCCTAGAAAGCTGAACTAGAATGAAATTTATTTATTTGCTTATCAGAAAAGAAGATATTGAAAAGGGTTGCCAAACAAAATAGGGCCACTATCCCTGAATATAGTTATGATAAATGTTTTTTTTTTCTGTTATTATAGACTTGGGGTGTATTTTAACAGAGATGAGAGATGAGAAGCAATCTATTATAGCAAGGAAGAAATGCAATGTGTCTTTGCTCCACATCAAAAGACATGAATATTTAAGATACTGGGAATATTTGTGTGGATCACAGGACAGCTTACTTCAAGAATAAACGCTGATTTCTACCTTAAGAGCAGCTACTGGCAAGAGAAAAAAACATTTAAAGTAAAGGGAAAATAGGTGTTCATACCAGATGAAAGCATTTTTGTCAAAAATGTACCTACTGTTATTTGGCCTCCTGAAATCTCCACAACCAGCAGAGAAAGCCCAGGGCACTTTCAAAGATGGCCAGAGGTTTGCACCTCTGTGCGCAGCAAAAAAATACATAAAAAGCTAAGTATTCTGTTCAGAACTGAAAAATATTGCATTTTTGGTTCCCTGACAGGATTGGGTAACTTTTTTCTTATTATTACGAAGTTTTGTTCCTACTTATTTTTTTTAAGGACACAATTTTTAAAGACAGGCATCAGGCACTCTGTTGAGAACTTTATTAGAATTATGTCATTTTATTTGATCTCTTAAAACAATGACATACAAAAATAGAGTTATCGAAGTTTGCATACTTAGAAAATAATGAGAATTGGAGTTGGGCCTCAGATTTGCCTGACTCGAAGTCTATACTCAAGCATTTCTCCAGGATATCTTGAGGTAAACTTTATTTGAAGTATTTATTTGAAGAAGTTCTGAAATTAAGAAGATTGGTCAATTATCGACAGCCATTGCTGTTGATTAAGAAGCAGACAGGAAGAGGAAAATTGAGAATGGCAGAGGAGTCCACAGATGAGATGGAAACCCTGAAACAGAAATAGCTCTTCTATTAATTGAGTTGACTAGAAGAGAGAGGAAAGTCATGTGTAAACCATGACTAAACAGAACTTGGAGGTGGTTGCAGGGCCCATGGCTTAATTTTAGCCTACAAGGAAAGTCAGACAAGTCTTGCAAGGCTCTGTCTCTGTCACTGCAAGCACCTACTTTCAACTATGCTATGAAATAGCCCTGATAAGAAGTTAATAACCAGTGTTTTGAAGGATGTTTGAGTCCTTGTTAAGTATTGGACAGTGATATTAGAATCAAAGTAGATGGTTGTAAAACCAGGAAGCTCTATCTAGGAAGAAATCAGAAAAACCTACTTGTTTTGAGTATTTCATGAAAGTATTTTGACTTTTAAATTGTTTAATAAATATATTTGCAATGTAAGGCAAAGCAGTGACAGAAGAGAATAGGTTAAAGATATTTTTCCCCCTTCAAGTCTAAATTTCAAGATGTAGACAGAAACACCAGGAAATCTGTTTTCTTTTTTATGACTTTCCTTGAGCAATTTAACCGAGGACAGTTTGATCAATTTTAAATGGGCATAGTAGCAGTTAATCCTTAGGATCTAACGAGAATTACATAAGACTTTTTTTTTTTTTTTAATGGGAAGCAGTTGTACTAGTTAAGCACTTAAATGTTGACTCAGAAGTTTCATGGCTTCCAATCTGTAGTCATAAACAATTCCTCTCTAGACCACCAGGCGTCAGCACATGTACATTTCCAAGACTATTTTAGTATGACTAAATCAATAATTATTGTGCACTTAGGGTACATGAAGCACGCGCTTAAGTAATGTTAGATCTATAAAACCCAGAATGATAGCCCTCAGTTTTCAAGCAAAGATTATAAACCATGGATGTATTAGACAGGAGAAAATTTTTTTTAATGTAGTTGACTTGTTTTAAAATTAATTTTATTTTGAATTTACTTATATGACTTTAATTATTACATAGAGTATAAACTTTACCTGACTATTCCCTTTTCTTAAGTTAGACACAACCTAGTTATGTCTTTTCTTGGCCCAGGTAGACATTTCAGATGAAGAACCCGTTTTCTGATGGAGTGAAGAGAAAAATAATGCAAAGCAGGAGAAATAATACCTTGCAAGCTGAGTCTGCACATATGCAGACTGGCTGCAGAAAGGTAAACCAGGGTGAAACAATTTTGGCTTATATCATGGTTTTGCTGAACCTAGCAAGGAAGTATCTCTTCTATCTGCTACATAAAATTGTTTCCTATTTTATTCACTCAAATTCTAAGTTACAAAGAGAACTCACAAATTGTAGATTGGTTTCCAAAAACCACTTAGATGAAAAGCTTCGATAGTGAAGTTCATATATACTTACAAAATAAAATTCATAGAGGAGACATTAGAAAGTAGAAAAAATAGGAATGGCTGTATAGAGCTGGCCCATAATGTTGTAAGCCCAGTTCTTCTGACTTATGCAACTGTAGGGAGAGGTTTTACCTCTGGAGTCATAAAATATCATCATGGGAAAGTAAGTAAATCAAATAATTTTTTGTAAATCAAGTAAGTGGCTTATCCCACACACCACAGACTGAATGCAAACTTTATTTGCCAACCTTATATTGTTCTTTTCATTGTAAAATATATGATGGAGACAATATCTTTCACTTGAATAATTTAGATCAAAAGTCACCAAGTTTTCATTTCCCTTCTTCCCAAGACATATTTTTGGATCTTGAAATTCTGAGGAGGTAATTACATGTAGCAAAGATTTAACTAACACTTTGGTTGTATATCCATAGGCAAAGTGAAATAGAAACTTTATCTTGTCATTTGAGCATTTCAGGAAAGAGTCAAAATAATCTGCTACTGAGGCAGAATAAAAGGATGTTAAAATGGATTTTTGTTACGGATTCAACCTATTTAATTTTTTGCCAAATTTTTTCTCTTATTTTGTATAAATATAGCCATAGTCTAAAGATAAATCAGGATCAACTGGTTTAAACTATTCAGTCAATTGACTCACTTTTGACTCAAGTTACAGATTCCATCTCCCAGTAGAAAGCTTAAAAATAAACAATCCACTATGTTTCTCTTAGAGTGGGATCCATTTCTGTTTTGTGCTTTTCTATAATTAACTACATCACAGCATAAAGTGAAGAAGGCCTAAATTGTCTTTAGAGCACTTACCACTCAGTGAAGATTGTTCTTGGGTTCATTTACTCTTCAACAAATAATTGCTCATGCTAAGGTGTTGTTATGGCTTATATCTAGATGTCTTTGCAAAACTTCATCTGCTCTGAAGTGGAACTTCTCAGAGATAGCTGGATCAAAGGTGTGTGAATATGGACTGAGGGCACCAACTTCAGGTGTGTAGCTTGGAGGGAGTAAAATGATACAAAAGGAAGGCAGACTCGTGCTGCTGCTGCAGTTCTTCCTGCCTATCCTGCTATAGACTGTTTCCCCTCTGTGATGGCCCTCTTCTATGCCATCTGCCTTGGAGCCAGCCAGCTGTTGACCAAAACCCTTACAAACTGTGTGCTAAAGTAAACCTTTCCTCCTTTAACTTATGGTGTCAGTCATTTTGTCTCAGTATTGAGAAAAGCAACTAAAAAACAGAGGAGTTTAAGGGTGAAATGAATAAGAAAAAATCATGATACTTTTAAGGAGCTTATACATGCTGAATGATAGCTCATTAAACAAGTACATTTTTATTAGGAAACAGATTATAAGTATGGAAAAACTGTAAATGTCATTGGAGAAATTGGAGAAGTTTTCAAAGCGAAGATGTCACTGGTAGTGGGTTTTGAAAGGTGGATAAGATTTCTATAAGCCTTGACTCACACAGGTCTCTCAGCTCAGATTGACTACCCATAACTTAGCCAAAGAAATAATAATTTTATTAGGCACTGTTTGGAAACAAGCTGTTATATGAAAAATTCATGCATTCTATTAAAAAATTTTTGTTAGTACATTTTCAATACATAATGATTATGTGTGAGGAGTTATACAGGTGTATACTACATCTTAACTCAGTTTTCATCATCACTCCTTCCCCTTCTTTCATCTCTGATCTCCTTCCCTTCGTAGAAAAATATATTAACCTACTTCCAGTTACTTATTAACCTACTCCCCGGTATTCTATCTTTTTTACTTTGCTCTTTAATTATATTTTGGGTTTCTCATAAGAGAAATCATGCAGTATTTAAGCTTGTGTGTCTGATTTATTTCACTTAACATTAAGATCTCAAGGTGCATTCATTTTCCCACAGATGACTCAAGCTTGTCTTTCTTTATGGTAAAATAGTACTCAGTTGTTTTGATGGAATATGGGCTGCTTCTTAGATTGAGCTTTTATGAATCGTGCTGCTATGCGTATGCATGTGTCACCATCATATGGTGTCCTTCTTCATCTCTTTTGGAAAGATATCTAGAATGGGAATAGCTGAGTCAAACTGACTGTTCATTTTTTATAGCTCAGTTTATGCTAATATTTTATCTCAATTTTATATGAATAATTCAACAAAGATTCTTTCTTTGTTTTGTTTCCATCTATTTAACTTATTCTGGTAATATGCATGAACCACATAAAAAAATGTATAAGCTTGGTGAGGGGAGGCACCTTCGCATTGTTTTTTTTAGTTCTTTCTGGCACTTAAGAATTTACTGTCTAAAATGAGAGATAATTGTTTGATATTCACTTTTAATATGTGGAAATAGTGTATGAGTCATTTTATGTGTATCAACTTTATTAATGAATACAAACATTAGATAATTGCATGACTGTAAAGTATTTCTATATATACATATTTATATAAAGTAATCCAAATCCACATCTATTATAATAGCATTATATTGTTCTGTACTTTTGCTTTTTTTTAAATAGAATTGTCATTTAGTTTCTTAAGCAGATGAGGAAGATTTCAGGTAGATATGATTTCAAATCTCCTCTCTTTATGATTATTTCATATTTATACGAATGACCAGTTTTGAATGGTATTGGAATATGAAAATGAAAAATTAGCAGTAATTTCACTACATTCCTTCTCTTTGTCTTTTGTGGATTTGTCATATATTTTGTTTATTTACTTTGCTTGCTTCCTAGATTTAGCCTAAGTTTAACAATGTGTGTTAAATTCACCAGCTTGAGGTTCTCTGCTGGTCATCCATGTCTTCATGACAAATACCACCATGATTGACCTACTGCATGCCATGCTTCAGATGGCTAAAAATCAGATTATCATGTGGCTGCATCTTGAATTTACATAATATCTATAATGTTTCCTGAGTACTACTGAGTCTACTGTAATATAAACATTGTGGAAATCATTTTTGAAATTTTATGTGAAAATACTCTAAAGATAAAAAAATGTAATCTTTTTGGATAATTATAGATGATGTAACTGAATTCATGAGGCTGCAATCTTTGCTATCATGTGGATGTGTTTGATCTTTTAACATCTTTTAAAATCAGAAAGCTTTAGGCGCCGGGGATATAGCTCAGTGGTTCCGGCGCCTGTCTTGGAAGCGCAAGGGCCTGGGTTCAATCCCTGGTAACTACATACCTATACTGGGTGTGGAGATTCACACCCAGCAGCAACCAGTACCACATACCACAGTGCCGGGCGTGGTGGCTCAAGCCTGTAATCCCAGCACTCGGGAGGGAGAGGCAGGAGGATTGCTGTGATCTGAGTTTGAGGCTGAGCTCAGAGCCAGCCTGAACCACAAAGCGAGACCCTGTCTCAAAAAACCTTAAAAAATAAATAAATAAATAAATAAATAAATAAATAAAATTAAAAAGTTTTAGAGATTAAAAAGTGAAAGTTTGTGCAGAAGACTGCTCAAGGGCTAAAAGAATAAGGTATCTCATCATTATATACATTTACCCATCAGCTCATTTCCTGTGGACATAGAAAAATTACTGAGCTTAATAGGCTGCTGACTTCTCTCTTGCTCCCCAACTTGCCAGAGGGATTTAATATCAGAATCTGAAGGATGATTAGGACACATATTATTTTGTCTGAATGATCTCTACACACATGTCCATCATGAAAATAAGAACTTCAGGCCCCACCAGCTTCACTGGTTTGGAGATGAATCAGACATGATTAAACATTCTGCTAACATTCTGGTGTCAAAGCTAACAAAGCTTAGAATGTATGTTTCACTTTTTGCTTAAAGACTTTTAAATATAGGTACTTTGATTATCATACAAATGCGAAAATAGAAGTTGTCCAAGCTCACTCAGTTGGTAAGAGATAAGTAATGACTTAAAACTAAATGGTCTAACACTATGCCCACATTAATAATCTTGATTCTGTTAGAATCTCACCTTCCAGTTTTACATGAAAATGTAAAATTTATGTCCAATCTTCTCAGATGAAATGGTGACCACAGAAATAGATTCTGTTCTAGGCTCTCGAGTTCACTATAAGTTTGTGCTTGAATCTTGATGAAATAGAACCTGCTATAATTAAGTATAACATGAACATATTAAAAGCACCAAATGGCATGCTTCAATGTAGCTCTCTTTTTTATCCAACTCTCCACTGAAATTTTAATTCAGTTCAAGTAGGTTTAGAGTTGTACACATTCAGTGGAACCTAAGAGAACAACAGCCTGTTATGATTTACGCATATCTAGATGGCCCCTGCAAAGCCTCCCGCACTCATAGATGGGCATTTTGGGAGATGATTGGATCATATGGGTGACTGATCATGGATTACTTGACTGATAAGTTTGTATTTAAATGTGATAGTGAGCGATGAAGCCTGCTCAAAAGAGATGTGTAACTGGAGTCATGGCCTGAAAGGATATATCTTTCTCCTTCCTCCCTTGATCACTCTCGGCTACTGCCTGCCATCCTCTGAGATGTTTCTCCTCTGTGATGTTTCCCTGTATTTGAATAATTTGGGTATGGACTGAAACTTCTACAAACTGAACTGAAATGAACTTTTCCTCCTTTATCATTGTTGATTCCAGAAATGAGAAAGTAACTAAGACAGGGTCCCTTCACTCAGATACTGCCTAGAAAAGACAGGGACTTGGCTATTAGTATTAGAAAGATAGTTCTTACACACCCTGTTGCATTTGTGAAATTGTTATTAATTTTTCTCAATATACTGCCATTTTAAGAGCTACTAGGGTCTATGATTATAAAGCAATTTACTTGCTATCATAGTCTTTACTATCAGAAATGCCTATGCATAATTATACTATGTACTCTGGGGAAAAGATGCTTTTAAGTATAGAGGTAAAAGCAAGATGCAGTCTCAAGTGCAAAGAAACCAATTTAAATACCAAGCTAATATTGATATATTAATGTCAATATATACTTTGGCTAGGGAATCTAACTTGAATAGCACATTTTAATTTAGTGAGAATGTGTTGTTGAAATCTAATGATACACTTTTCAGCCATGAGATGTTAATGTATTACATAAAATAGAATAATATTGATAATCATTTGATTATTTAACCATAGGGTGGTTAAAAAGTGACAAAAATCACACATGAGGGTTCAGAAAGATAATGTGTCAAATTATAAGATAGTTTTTAGGAATATTTTTAGCTTTAGATAAAGCACATTCGTGATGAGCAGCAAGCAGAGGAAATTATATGCAAATTAATATAATTCCCCTGGAAGTCATTTTGACACTTCATTCTTTGGCATTTTTCCATATCATAAATAAGTGCATCCTATTATGCTTATTTACGTTTAGCTGCAGGCTACTAGAGAAAAACCATTTAACAAGTCTAAACTCTGCCTGATAATTTGGCAGAATACATTGCATAGGGCACAGAAGCTACAAACTATAAAACAAGGCACAGAGAGACCAAACATATGCACAGTTCTGTTTATGACCCTCTGACTCTCTTGGCTGTGCCTTCCAGATCATGAGCTGGAGGGAAGATTTCATGAATTTTTCTATTTTCCTTCCTCTATCTCTTTTTGCACTGGGAAATTGAGTTAATACTACCTTTATTTGTAAACCAAGTTGTCCTTGGAAATTCAGTGACTATTTGCCAGGAATGAAAATTTAAAGTATTCCGGTGTGTGTGGTTGGCTGAGTCATTTCTGAATCTGTCTGGGCTGTTGCAACAAAATGTCATATATTGGGTAGAACAGAATTTTATGCCTCAAAGTGCTAGAGGCTGGGTCGTCCTTATTCAAGGTGCTGGTGGATTTAGTGTCTGGTGCAACACTTTTCCTGGCTCTTAGATGGTGGATTCTCACGGTGTCTTCACACAGTGGAAGGGCAAAGTAGCTCTCTTACAAGGTCACTAATCTCATCCAGGAAGTCTCTGCCTTCCTGATCAGTAACCTAAAGCCTCACTTGGAGCCTCACTGAGGATCAATGTGTGCATTTTGGGGCACAGTAGATAAAGTGATTTACAGTTGGTGAACTCAGTAAGTTCCTCTTTGTCTAACCTGATCACAAATAAAAGGGAAATCCCAGATCCTGGGAGGCGTGTTTTGTCAAATTCATGGATCCAACACATGATAAAAGAAAATGAATCTAAAACAGAGAAAAAATGCCTGTAAAGAGACCTGGCACAGCCCAGGAACCACCCATAGGCTTTACAGATTCTCTTTGGAAGCATTTGGATGAAAATAACAGCCAGCTAAGCAGCAGTGGTACAGCTAGACACCGAGCCAGTAGAGACAAGAGCAAGCTGGAAGTCATCACTGCATTTGCATTGCGTGTGTGCTAAACTTCCGACCCCGGAACTGATGCTCTGTTTTCTACAGAGAAAGGTCTCTGGCTTCAGGGTTTTTTTTCTGAGTCTCAATTCTTATCTTCACATGATCTTTTTAAGGAATTCTGTATTTTGATGTTCAGTGAAGGGATATTTTTAAAGCCATCAAACCAAAACAAACATACCCTTTTATCCTCCTGTCAATAGGTATATTTAAGAATAAAGCAAATCCTCCAAAGACTTGATACAGATCCAACTTTTGTGGCTTCTGGGGCTGTGCGTGAACATATTGCCCCCTTCTGAATCACTAAAACTTAAATAATGGCACAACTGTGGTTAATTTCATAGTTCTTTTTGCATACACTTGCTTTATTTTGAGATGCTGTTTCACTCTGCAGCCAGGGCTGACCTTGAAAGTCACCTTCTGCAGCTTTCTTCTCTATCTTTCCTTGCTCTAGTGATACAGGGGAGCAAGCCTAGCTCCCACCTAAGAGACTCCTGATAAGCAAGTCCATGCTCTCTAAAATCACAAAATGAATGTTAGGAACAACAGAGGTTAAGAGTAGGAAAAATTGCATTTTCAAAGAAAGTTTTTTCCTAAGAGGGGAAATAGGGAGACTCGACGGTGTGACCCAGGATGGCTTGTCTCAGGGATATGTATGGAACAAAGCCACGAGATGAAGTGGGTCTAAAGTGGGACAAAATTACAGTCAATTATACCATTGCTAATACAATGGCTTAGGTAACATTGGTACAATGGGGAACCACAAAATGGACAAAAACTGTGACCAACCAACAAGATTACAAATACAACTGCTCAGATAATATTGATTCAATGGAGATCCAGTGAAAAATCAAGTCATGTAGAAAGTGTACAAGAATTTTTGGTTTGAGGTCTAATCTGAGAGACATGAGTTAAAGTCATGGCCCTCCACCCTGGGAGACTGGTGCCTCCTTAGAATACCAAGCACTGCTGCGTATTCTAAGGAGACTGGGGTCTTCCTTAGAGTATCGAACTTATGCCTACTTAGAATATCAATCGCTGTCATGTATCCTACATAGGTGGGTAGTTTTCTCCTCCGGCAGTGCTAACCACCAAGTTGGCTTCTTTGTGAGTTTTTCAAGGGCTGCCCTGTCTAACTGCTTATAAAATGTCTAGTTAGCTTTCTTACCTATAATACTAGGATTATAGCTTGTACTGCTCCACCTGGCTTTTACATACACTTTATTATTATTGTTATTAGTAGTAGTGATACAAGCAGGCTTTATTTTCCTATATATGTACCTGAGCATAACATTCATCTATCATTTCCCCCACTTTACTCTCCTTATATCTCCTATCCCTTTTCTGTAATAGTCTCACTTCAATTTTCATGCTCTTTTTCTCAAATGAGAGAAATTATTCAATATTTGACTTTGTGAATCTTGCTTATTTCACTTAATATAATAGTCTCCAGTTTCATCTATTGTCTTGCAAATGAAATAATTTTACTCTTTATGGCTAGCTAATATTCCATTGTGTTTGTACACTTCATATTCTTTATTCATTCATCTTTTGGTGGACATTTAGGCTGTTTCCATAGTTTAGCTATTCTGAATTGATTGTGTATGTTAAGGAGGGGGGACCTGATGAAGCTCAACAACCATGCCACATGCCAAGATATCTGTCAGGAGATTTTATTAAAGGTGAGCAGCTCCCACAGCAGGATGCTTGGAGCAAGGAAAAACAGGAAGAAAGGAAGAGAAAAACGAAGGAAGGGAGAGAGAGAACAGAGACAGAAGTGAGAGAAAGAGAGAGAGGGAGAATGAGAGAGAGGAAGTGAGGGAGACAAACATGAGAGAGAGAGAGAGAGAGAGAGAGAGAGAGAGAGAGAGAGAGAAAGCACAAGAGCAGCCTTATATAAACCCAGAGTTAGGTGGTCTCACATCAGAGTTGAGCTGAGGTAGCTTAACCTTAGAAGCTATGTTGTCTGTAAAGTTCACGCCTTGCAGGAGGCTCAGTTCCGTTTACTTTTAACTGACATGAATTACAAGAAAGAGAAGTTTATGGCCATGAGGAGAGGCTTGGAGCATAGGAGCCCTGGTACATCTTTGTACAATGGAGGGTAACTTTCTAACTTTATAACTTTTTGTACAGTATAAATATTTGCTGATTTTGATTATTTTGGGACTGCATTGAGAATTGGTACAGCTGGGTCATATAGTAGGTCTATTTTCATTTTTTGAGGAGCCTCCATGTTGATTTCCATCATGGCTATATTAATTTACATTTTTGCCAGCAATGCAGAAGGATTTCTTTCTCACCCTTCATCCTCAGTGAACATGTTTTGTGTATTTGTGGTGTATTAATTTTGTCAGGGGTAAGGTAAATGTAGTTTTTATCTGCATTTACTTGATGCCTAAGGATATTTAATATTCTATTTTAGTTTCATATATTTATTGATTATTTATATTTCCTCTTGAACACTTTTTAACTCAATTGTCCATTTATTGATTGGGTTTTGGGTGGTATTTAAATATTTTTATGTGTTTCAAATATTAAACCTCTGTCAGAAAAGTAATAAGCAGATCTTGCGTGCTATTTTTTTGAGACAAGGTCTTGCTATGTAGTTTTAGGCTGATCTTGAACTCACCATGTAGCCTAGTCTGGCCCTTGAATTCTCAGTGATCCTCCTGCCCCAGCCTCCCAAGTACTGAGATCACAGGCATGTGCCACCGTGGCTGACCTGTGTATGCTTTTAATGAGATGTTTGAGAAGCAAATATCAGCTGTACCATCGTGTCATTCATTTTTCAAGGCTGTCATTAAATATATAATTTTATTTTAAAATCATGACAGAAACCTGTAATTTCAAATAATCCAGAGTTTCCAATGCCAGATATACAAGTTGGTAAAAATGGGACTTCAGTGAATAGGGGATCATAAAATAGTGCTCCTTTATAAGACTATGAAGAGATATTAAAAAGTCTCCAGGGTTGTAAACATTGCCAGCTGACTGTAGAATTGAGGACACAGGTCTGGTCTAGATTTTCCAATGGTTTCTTCCCTCATCCAAACTTCTTGCACTCCCAGCCTCCAGTCTAGGCCTGGGGCAGTTCCATCTGAGCTGTGTCAGCGTTACGAAGCCAAGGGTGGGAGTAATTTTCCATATGCTGAAAGCCCAGCTGACTGATTTGAAACAACCAAAATGTCTGGCCTGGATTCTGCAAATTGGCCGTCAATTTTCATCCAGTGTACATTTACTTTGTTCCTTTCTGAGAGCCTTGATGGTATTAGAGGAGAAACGAAGCTATGGAAATATGGATTCTTTTAGATAATAGCCGTGAAGACTGCTGCATTCGTATGTGTGGGCACTTGGGGTCCTGTGGTGAATGAAATGAAGGGTTCTTAAGAGATTTCTTGGCCTAATTTTCTCTTCTGCGCAGAGTGCTAGGTAATGTCCTTCTCCTCACTGGCATGTGACGATGTCTCAGGCACCGTTCCCACTCCTGGTCTCTCTACCAGTCCTGGCACTGTGCACATTCATAGCGATCTATGTATTAAAATGGAAAAGAGGACAATTTAGACTCTTATCCTGAACTTTTCTCACTTGAAGTTTTATGTGATTTTCAAAACTGCGGATAGGTCCAGCATGTCAGTATGACTTATTTTAATCAGAAAGTCAATATTAGAGACATTTTTAGGTAATAATTTCAGTCAACAAGAAGAGTCTTAGACAAAAGACTTACAGATCTTGGCAGAGAGCAGAGAAGACAAATTTTAAATTTCTGTGCTACCTGACCTATGTTACTTTCTTAAAATCAAAAGTAAGTGTCTGCAATATTTTTAAAAATATATTATTCTTTTATAAATATTCTTTATTATATCCAAGCATTTTCAGTTTATTGGCAGTAACTACATAGTGACATAATTTCTCAGTTTCTCCTTCTCAGTTTACTTTAGGTGTTTGTCACAAGCAGCTTTCACTGCGAAAGGACTAATATACATTTCATAAAGGAGAATAATATGTTCTGTAGGAGATTTAGGTCTGGGTCTCACTTCCTGCTCTATCAATTCAGAATTCTCTTTGCTCAGGACTTTAGAGTTTATGTTAATTTTCCTGGAAGTCCTAATGAAGATCAACTTCATTGTTTTTCCAGTATGTTTTGCCTATTTAGCCTTTGAGATCTCAACGAATAGATGAACTCTTTTTATATAACTTATTAACTTGATTATTTCATCTCCTTTTTTAAAGAAAAAAAAGGCTAAGAGAGTATGCTGGACCTACAGTGAGTTTGCCCAGCTTATGAATATTGTAATGTCATACTCAGGAACCAGAGGGAACCCATTTAGGTTTTGTACACAGAGAACTGTGTTCTTCCCACAGGTCCCTGAAAGGTTTATTATTAGGATTCCTGTGTTCTTCCTGAATAGTTTACTGTTAGGGGAAGGTTGTGGAGAAATTTCCTTTTTCTCCTATTTTTAGTCCGTATTTCCACTATGGATTATTAGTGTATTAAAACAAAAGGTATTTTTAATATACTTTAAAATTTTTCTGCAAAAGCAGGTGGTGAAAATTCTAAGCATTATATAGTATTAGTGTCCTGCCTGTTTCCTTACAGTAGCACAAATGTATTCTGGGGATATCACACAATGAAAGACAGCATCATATGACAGAAAATTATAGTTAAATACTACACATCATTTAGTTTCAAAATGTTATATGCTTTTATTATGTATTGTTTTATTTTTTTTTAAGTTCAATCTTTTATTTCTTTGTTCCTTCTTTTCTAAAGAAATGTTTGTTTCTCTTTTCTGGTTGCTCCCTTCTTGTTTCTCTGTCTCCTGTGGAGGCTTCTGCATTCTGCCTACCTTGAGGATTCTCCCTCATGACACTGGGACTACTTCTTCTCAATAAGGACTTATTTATGGGTAGAAGGTTGTTTCATTGCCACAGTAAGGAAGGAGTTTAAGTTGCTGTTGGCTTTGCTTTGGGGAAAGGCCATAGCTGAACTATTCTGAAAGTAAATTAGTGCTCTGACCCTGAGCTCAGCTCCTACCGGGGTAGAGATGTTGGCCCATTTTTACTCCATTCCACTCAGTGGCTCATTCAGTGTCTGTCTTCTTTAGTTCTATAAACATTTCCAATACTGCCTGGTTTCCAGCTTTACATATATCTCTCCCTTCTTTCTGTCTTTTCCTTTACCTCAAATGTCACCTCTTATTTTTTCCCTTTTTTGAGTTTCTTGGTACATTTTAGATACGCATTATGATCACATTCAACATTGAGAA
>PVIR01002442.1:83080-102881 GCA_004026965.1 Petromus typicus
CAAAAAAAAAAAAAAAAAAAAAAAAAAAAAGACCCGTTACCTTTTAAGAGAGACCTTCGTGATCAAAAGAGATCACCTTGTTTATGTTATAATGAATTTTTATCCTCTTACTGCTTAGGGAGATTTCTCATAATTTTTTGAATATGATCTGTTTTAATTTGTCAATAGGACTTGCAATTTTCTTGCTTTTTATTTATTATGTTTAAGTTCTTCACTATTTATCTTCATGATTTATCTCAAAGTCCAGTACATGGTAAATGCTTTCTAAGTCAAGTAAATGGGAGATAGTCTTCATAGAAAATTATCTTATTTAGTGAGTTTAACGCACATCTTTAACAATGTTCATCATGATTATCTTGACTTGATATATTAGAAACTGACAAATTTTATGGTGAATTTCCTAAAGTTATCCTGATAGAGTATAAATCTGGGAACTATATTGTTCATTTGTCTTGATGTTAGTGTGAATTTAATTACTTTATAAAATATTAATAGTAATATTTATTTATGCAAAAGTAAACTGTCGCAGAAGGATATATTTATTATAGAGAAGTTGGAAAGCATAAGTATGATGAAGAATGTAGAATACTTATGGCCATCAGTCAGACATAAGTTATGCAACTCTACCACTTTTAAAATACATAATACATACACTCATATTATTTTAAAAGTACCAACATATTAGAGTTTTACAATGATATCTCTTTTAAAATTTGCTTTTAGAAACTTATTTTTTTTTTGCTCTGAAAAGTTTCCAGGCAAATACTGTAAGTGTTCATATGGTAATCAAGCCTTTGCATGCTCACTAAATATCTATCAGTTACCATCTTGGCTCACTGATTGGTTCTTAGTTTCAAATGTGGCTGAGACAGGCAATGGAACCCTTCCCTTCGACTCTCTGGCAGGAAAAACTCCCTTCTTTGAAGACAGAGTCTATGAGTTCAGGTCTTTGTCACATGCTATACTGTCCTGCATGCTAAAAATGATGTTATCAACAACAAGGTCCATTTCATTATTCAGTGTCTTTGCAGTTAGGAGCACAATGAGAATGAATTGCCATTAGTAAGAATTCAGCCTTTGTTTTTCTGGTCAGCATAATTTTTATCCACCAAGTAAAATAATTTTACAGATGAAAATGAACAATTAACATGGCAAAAGAAGCCAAAAAAGTTTTGCCTATTGATTCATAGCCCTGACAAAAAAGGATCTTTTTGCTGTTGGATTTTGCTTTCATCGTGTGGTATTTGTTTATGTGCTCACTTCTCCTTCTGTATGTTAGTCATCAGAATTCTCTCTAATGATTCTTCCTATACTAACTCATGTACATACACTTTAAAATTTTTTGTTTACTTTTTGTGTTGATATTTTTAATTTGCCCTGCAAAGCAGCTGCATTTAAGGTAATGCTTAGCTCAAAACAACTTAATTTATTTAAGAATTATTACCACTTGTAGGGAGAAAGTCTGTATGGACCATTTCAGATTGACTGCCTGTTAAAGTACGTGGTCTAGAGATCTGGACATATTTTTCCTTGTGAGTCAGCCTGTGTGGGAGTCTTGAAATGAGCTGATGTTCGCATATGAAGCTCTACCTTCTGTGCCAAGGAAAGAAAAATGATGTTCAGAGAGAAGCAGTGATGGAGAGAAATCATGGCTGGTTTCCCAATAACTGTTTATTGTTTCAGATACTGCCTGAGTCTAGTTATCTTTGACTACAATGTATTACTTAACATCCTTTTAATAGACTTCCCCCCTTCTGTAAGCCAGGCTGAGTTGCTTACTTTCTGCTACAATTGTGAGAATGAGCCTAAGCCACACTATTAAGAATTGAAGAACTTCTAACATAGTCTTTTGGGAACAGCAAATTCTCCTTTTCAAGGCCCACCTTGTTCCACAAAAGTCATATTAGTATTTTCTTCTTGGAGCCCAATACAGAATGTGTTGGGCCCCTGGAATTTCTTTGTTATTTATTGTTCATTTGCTTCTTTCTTATTTTAAATTCTGTTTATCTCAAGTTTAGGTAATTGATCATATTCTGTCAAGCATTCCTCTGAACACCTTGGCTCTCGTTGATCTATCGTGTCTGAGCTCCCAGCCCTTCAATCCAGAGCCTGAATCTTCTGAACTTGGAATTTCATCTATAACAGCCCAATTGGTCTCACTGTCTTTGCAATCTCCCTACATTAATCCTTCTGCCTTTTTTCTTCCTTTTACATTTTTCTTTTTTGAATTTTGGCAAAGCTATTCTCACTGATGTACTTTTGTCTATTTTTGCAAGAACAAATTTTGCTTTACTATATTTTCTCAGTAGCTCTTTTTTTTCCCTAGCTTCTTTTCTTTTTTCTTTTTGCTCACTTCCCTCTTGATATATATATAGATATATATCATATATATGATATATATATATCATATATATGATATAGATATATATATATCATATATATATATATCTGTTCCTGAAATGTTAATCTTCTAGTTACTTTTCGATCTACAAGTTTCTCTACTTAAATTAGGGCCAAGAGAATAAGATCTGGGGTCATTTGAATCCTCTGTCCAGGCTCCTTTAACTGTGGCTCACTTATGTGAAAAGCCTATGAGTGTAACCTTTGTAGGCATAAAGGTTGAACAGGTTAAAAGATATAGAGATATCTGTATCTCCACATCTTTATATATTTCCCTATTACTTCATATATAAATATATTTATATGCAAATGATTCTTTATGTATGTACTTATTTCTCTTCCTCTTTGCATCTATATGTATTTATGCATACATAAATATGTATATATATATATATATATATATATATATATATATATATATATATACATTCATGAGCTGCATAACAGCATTTTAGTTGACCATGAGCTGCATCAGTGACAGTGGTTCCATGTTGTGGCTTATATCTAGATGTTTTCCCAAAGCCTCATGCACTCATAGGTGGCTTTGGGGAGGTGGCTGGATGACAGACGTGTGATACTGGACTAGTTCACTAGTGATAAAAGCTAGGTGTGGTGATGCTGGGAGGTAAAGCCCAAGGGAAGGAGGGTCACTGTGGACAGAATAATATATATTTCCATAAAAAAATATAGGTTTTCCCAAATCACACCCATCTGCCACATCACTGTGCCTTGGAGTCAGTGAAATTTGAGGTAAAATAAACTTGTCCTCCTTTAACTTTAGGTGTTATGTATTTTGTACCAGAAATGAGCAGATAATTAAGAAATTTCATTAAATTATTATAGAGATGCAAATTTTCCTTCCTCTCCATATAAATAAATAATTATTATAAGTCAATTAAAATAATTTTTATCATATACTGGGATTATAGGTTTTGTAAGGTTATAGTCCCATATATTACTCATATTTTTTCTTTTTTTGAGACAAGGTTTTGCTTTTGTAATTCAGGTTGGCCCAGTACTCAGCCTTGAACTCACAGTAATCCTCTTGCCTCTGCTTCCCAAGTGCTGGGATTACAGGCATGAGCCACCACACCCCAGCACTGTCATATGTGGTACTGATTACTGGTGGGTATGAGTCTCCATACTCAGTATTGTTGTATGTGGTTACCAGGTATTGAACCCAGGCCCTTGCACTTGCAAGGCAGGTGCCAGAACTGCTGAGCTAAATCCCTATAAGCAAATTTACCACTGTGCTACTCAAATAAAAATATAATAATGTAAATAGTACATCATAATTCTTGCTAATGTTAATAAGTGACTATCATAGGCTACATAATACTAGTATGATATCATTGTACTATACTTTAATCATTACTTTATAATGATTTTATAAATAAAAGAAATACATTAAAATTATTTACTGTAAAATAGCATGAACATCTTATTATACCAGCAACAGCATCATATATCTCCTGTTTACTCACCTGATTGTTACACTTTCTTTTGTGTTTGATTTAATCTTATGTCATTTCATTGATCACAGCTCTAGGAAGAGCAGGATATACTACATACAGCTCAAAGGAGAAGCAGTTTTTTTGGCTCATGCTTCCAGAGGTTTCGGTCCCTGGTTGACTAGTTCCAAGGCAGAAACATCATAGCTGAAGAGTGTGGCTGAGCAAAGTGCTTAGGCCATGGTGGCCAGGAAGGAAATTAGGAGAATAATATAAGAGAGGCAGAGAGCAGCGATCAGATGAAGACCCTAAGGTCGTAGCTCCATGACCAACCCAGCCATATCAAAACATGCGCTTTACTAATCTCCTAAATTACTTCCAATTAGTTTGACAATCCAGTTTTATTGTCACATTGTCCTTTATCCTTCATCAATTTGACACCCAAAAATATGTCCTTAGTGGGTTAATATGATACTTAATCTCCAAATAAACACATAGTCATAATTATGCCTAACACTACGCAATTAAAACAGAAATTGAAAACACATTAATACCCTTTCCAAAGTCAGAACAGTCCCAGAAATGCTCAGAACTCCAAAAAGTCTTCTCTGAGACTTAAAGCAAACTTACAAAAAATGAGCTATTTTAATCCCCAAGTGCAGTAGAACAGTGTAAATATTCTCATTTGAAAAAAGAGGAACACAAGGATATAAAAGAATCAAATTAAAACAAGACCAAAATCCAGCAGAGGAAATGTTACCTCTGTGGCCTTACAATCCACATGGCTTCCCTGGACTGGATCCTCTTATAGCCCGTGGCTTTCCTTGACAGATTTTCCAGGTTTCTTGTATGTCCATCTCCCTGGGGTCGCCACTGTACTTTTGGCTTCATTACTATCGTTTCATGCACTGCTCTGAATGGCATATTTCATTTTCCCACTCCTTCCTGGATGCTAAGAAGTGACCAGATTTCCATCTTCACGGTTGTCCACATGCTGCAAAGTCAGAAAATCCAATAGCTGGTCAGTGTAAGCAGCTGGAGCCCCAGAACAAGAAGGACTGAAGATATAACACCAGCCCAAGCGTGAAACCCTGGAAGCTTCCTGAAGAGTAGCTGGAGAGTCTGCATTGGAAGGGTGAATATACTGGAGTCTGTTATCTAAGTGATGACAGCAAATTGTGGCTTCACTCAAGCAGAATGGAATCTTTCAAAACATACACACATACCTTTATTTTTTCTTCCACTCAGGCTACACACCTCTTCATTGGTACTTGTGGAGCTTCCTCCCCTCAGCTGATGGTTACATGTTAGTCATCTCTGTAAACACTCCACAGACACACCCAGAAATGTGCTTTACCAGTCTGCTAGGCACTGTTTAATCCAGTTGACTAGTTGACTATCATAATGAAAGGTCACATGTGCTACGTCAGACAAAGATGGACTCCAGCCAATAGGAATACATCTAGACTTATTAAAAAAACTACTAATGGTCTAGCATCAATTAAGAAATAGTCCAGGCATCTATGGCCAGTACAGAGCACACAATAATTGGCTAAATATCTTAAAGAAATTATATCCATTAAGGTTTGGACTGTGTCCAGGGCTCACTCAGTGTGCAAATTGGTGCTTATGACCCAGATGGATATTTTAACATTCATCTCTGTGACAAAATACCTGAGGAAAATAACCTAAAGAGAAAAGATTTATTTTGGCTCAGAGGTCCAGAGCTTCCAGTCCACAGAACATCGCATCCATTGTCTTGGGCCTGTGGTGAGGAAGCAAATGGTGGCAGATACATGAGGCAGAGGAAGTTTTCTCAGCTCTTCATGTTCAGGAAGGGGCAGGGAAATAAACTGTACTATTCAAAGACACATCCCCAGTGACCTACCCCTCCCAATGGGTGCCACCTTTTAATACCCATTCAGCAGTTAAGTCATCAGCTGATGAGGTCAGCACACTCATGGCCTAATTGTCTACCCAGGTTCCACTTCTGGACATTGCTGCATTGGGGATCAAGCCCTCAATGCAAGACTGTTTGGGGCACACTTCGTATTTGAAACTTAACAAGGTAGTAGTCACATCAAGGTGGATACCTATAAAATAGTATTTGCATAAAACTACTTCTTCCCCTTATTGTTGCATGTCTCCTTCATTTATGATCTGTTGACACTCTAGTTTCTTCATCATGTTCACTAAAGATCTCAGCTTGTTTTTCTTGGTCCTTCTTTCCGTCCTATCAGTATTATCCTGAAAAACTTCAGTTTTTCTCACACGCTTATGAGAGAGGGCGGGACACAAAGTCCTTGCCCTTCTCATTTCTGGTGACATTCAGCTCCACTTCTGTTTTGTCACACAGACCCATATCCACACCATGGGTTTTATAATCACTGAATCTTTCTATCAATGAAACTGATAGTCGGTGTTACAAAAATAGTTACAAATGCTCAGAAATCTTTTCCTCACTGGTGCTCATAAGCTAACAGAAAAGACAAGAGACAGGCAATTAGAATAGAGTGTCATGCATGTTTTCTGGCATATGCTGGGAAAGCTTAAGGAAAAGCATCTCAGTTGGATATAAGTCATCGTGCTTGTTTTCCTGGCACAAGTGACATCAAAGTGTGATTAAGTGTGAATACAAAGCAAAGCATGGTGGTGCACACCTATAATCCTGCACTTGGGAGACTGAGGTAGGAGGATTCTCCAGAGTTCAAGGTTAGCTTGGATTGCATAGTGAATTAAAGGATAGCCTGAACTACAGAGCAAGAGCCTGTATCAAAAAAAAAAATTAAAAACAAACAAAAAAGAATGAATGCAAATTTGCCAGATGTAATGGTACATACCTGTAATTTCAGCACTTAGGAAGCTGAAATAGGAAGATCATCTCAAATCCTAGGCCAGTCTTGAGCTCAAGGCCAGCCTGAACTACTTAGGGAGACTCAGTCTCAAAAAACAAAACATAAGAATGAATACTCATCTATCAGGAAAACGTAGGTGATGGGTGAACTAAGGGCCAGATTCCAGACAGAGGAAATAAAACATAAGTGCTCAGAGGTAAAAGAAGGCATGGCTAATTTAGAATTGCAAAGTTATTTAGAATGAGAGAACTGGTAAGTGATTGACTGTATATTGTTGAGAGAGAGGAGTTAGAATAATACTATACAGGTTTATGTTTCAATAATTAGGTGAGAGTTGATATCACCTATTGAAAAGGGACTACCAGAAGAAAAGCAAAACTGGAGGAAAGCTAGGGATTTAACTTTGGATATATTGTTTCCCCTAAAACATAATCTCCTGTGGAGTTACTAAATCACCATGAGCCACATTACCTTGATACACAAATGTGTCCTCACCTGTCTAAGATGTTTCCTCCTCTACAGTCAAATGATATCTTATCTAGATGGCCTTGCCCATCTGTGCTAAATCCTGTCATCCCACTTCTACTTCTGTTGTGTCAAATGGTGTTGCAATTTTTTCTTTGCTTATCTGTCACCTTCTACTACCATATAAACTCCTCTGGAAAGTGTATATTGGGTTTATTGTTTTAAGCAGCAGCTTACTGTGTGTAATTTATTGTTTTTATCATTCACATTTTAAGTTTACTTTGAACTTTTGCAACAGCTAGGATTTCTAAAGCTATCAGAGAATGCATTTCTTTACTATTCTAAATCTCCTCCAATAACAATAAACACTAAATCACAGCATAACACCCTCATAGTATCAGTTAATACACTTTTACAAAACATTCTTGCCTTCTTTGTATCTTCTTGTTTAATGGATGCTAAGTAGGTGTTCAATAAAGTTTAATGAGTGATTACTTACATGTATAAGCAAAGCAGAGTGAATTATTTATATTTTTATAGCTTTCTATTAATTTTGGTGTGAGAAAAATGAGCCTGTAAATTTATAATTTGGAGGGGTACATTCTTATAAAGATTTCTACAAACTAATATCCTTACAAAAAACAGGAATTTCGGGCTTCAGGACAGAAGGGAGGTGGCATAGGGAAGAGAGGTTATACACAAGCTGGGCCATTTGGTGAATGCAGCAGTTATGCTGGATTGTAAACTTGACTGGCTTCGGTGTCCACACGGATGTTTAGTGGAGCACCCTTTGGGTAAGCTTCGATGAGGCCACACGTCCTCCCCGAGCCCTTCTCCTCTGGGCCATTCCCCTGCTTTGCTTGTTGTCATGAACCGAACCCTTCTGCTCCACCATATCCTTCAGTCATGAAAATTCTGCCTTGGGGCCAGCCAGCCATGGACTGAATCCCTTGAAACTATAAGCCAAATTAAGTATCTCCTCCTTTAAATTTCAGGTGTCTAGTATTGTGCCAGTGATGGGCAAGCTGACTGGTACTGAAAACTGCTACCAAGAATGGAGGGTCTTAGCTATGACTGTATCTGACATGTGGTTCAGGAGTTTTGGAATATAGGATTCTGGTTGAAGCTGAAAAGACCAGATTGCAGAGACGAATGCACAAAGTAAAGACAAAAGTTTTCATGAGGTTTCCATTGGGCAAGTATACATACTTTTAAATTTGAACTAGAGGCCATGAATCTTAAATTCTCGCAAGAAACTTTTTTACTTTTTGTCCCTTTCTTAAGCTTCTTTGTGGGGCTGAGTGTAAAGGTAGCAGACTAACTCAGCTCCACAGAAAATCACATTGCAACCTGAAGTTCAGCTGTGTTGTGGGCACTGATGGCTTCTTTGGCCAGATATATAGTAAGAATCAGAGCAGAAATCCAGCATAAAACTTTGAAAAATGTGAAATTTGTTTTACAGAAAAGAAACACATGTAAAAATGGGGAAGCAAAGAAGAGATTTAAACTAGGACAGGAAGAAAGTTGAAGTTGCATCAAGAATCATCACAACTGCCTCTTTCAGGCTAGAGGAGTAAAAGTATAAACCTTTATTTTTGGATAAGAGATCTCCAAGGCTCTATTCAAGAAAGAGGCAAATAATTGGTTTCATGGGATCCATTTCAGCATGCTCAGCTATCCAGGCAATCAGAGGCCAGGCCCATTGCTGTCATGGTGCAAGGAGCCCTTGTCTACTACTTCAGGTGGAAACAGATTTTGGCTTCATTCACATGATGCTGCATTTACCAGCAAGCAAAACACAATAAGTGTGGGCCCAGGAGGTTTCCAACCAGACTTGAAAGGAAGGACTCTGGAGTGCCCTGAATGGTGGGAAATATGTACCTGAAATAGCCAAATTCCTAGATTTCTACTTCTTCCAAGGGTATTGGAGGTAAGTGGATTCTCCTACCTTGGATCCTGTAAATCTAATGGATTTGTATGTATATGCATATATATATATATATAAAGATATATGTATATCTTTATTTCTCTATGGAGCCTGAGTCAAGCCCATATATAAACTTCTTTCCCCTCTGCCTTTGAGTGTAGGGATTCTCTGGTCTTCGTATCATTCAAGATAAGCTTCTATCTGAAAGTCTTTAAAAAGTTTGCATTTTGTACAGTCCTACCTCTGCTCTAGTTTTTTTTTTTTTAACATTTTCTGGTTTTTGAGGCTCATTTTTATACACAAGGTCCAAGTTTTTCCAAAACATTTTTGCACCAGAAACATACTCTCTTGTCCATTCAAAGAGTTCAGGTTGTCTTAAAGTAGCAGCTGTGGCATGCATTTAGCATTTTAAATATGGACGTTACATTTTGAATCCTTTACTTGAAAAATATCTGATGAATATTTTCCATGTTCAGGTTTTATTTGCCAATTCAGAGTACAAAAGTCTGTCACCATTTCACAGAAACTGCCAGTCAGTCCATCAGAATACCTTTGAAAATAGCCACAATGCCTCCTATAGCAATTGTTGATTTCCCAAAGAAGAAAAAACATATCTTAACCTTAGCTTTCAAGTGTAGTCTCTCACAGGCTCATATTTTTGTCTATTATTATTTTCAAAATCCATTTTCTTCCTGATGCTCTGTAGCTCACATTGCTTTATTTCCAGAGATTTGAATTACAGCACATAAGTCTCTAGAGTCCTTCCAAGAGGCATTCCTCCTACGTAATATCTTGCTAGGAAGTATTTTGTAACCCTTTTTATTAAGATCATCACAGCAAATAATGAACACAAACATGACTTTTCCCTTTTCCTACCTTTCTCTACCAGAAGTTTGCTTTTCTTTCTACTTTCTTAAATCTTGGAACTGGAATTAAAAAAAAAAAGAGGAAGCTAGTTATCTTTCTTTAATTCACATCCTTTTCACATTTCTTTATACTTTTCTGTTGTTCATTTTTCCAACTCGAATTCTCTAGCTGTTCCTAGAAGTTTCTGTTTGTAGCTGTGTGTGGATACAGTAGACTCTTGGACCCTATTTCCTGCTGATTGAGGGAGATTTGCTCTGAAGGGCTCAGATCTCCAGCCCCACAGTTGGCTCTCCATGCCTTGCCTCCCCCACCAGGTTCTACACAGTTGAAATGGACCCTGAACTCACCACCATCACCCCTTTCACTTCTCATTCTTCCCTGAGATCTGCACTGAATCCAAGAATTACTCATTGCGCAGAGGAAACATTTCCACTTCAAAAAGGCTGAAACTAGACTTGGTTCAGTGAGTCTAAGAAAAATATGCCTTTTAATAAAACTCTCATATATCTATTTTTATTAATTCAAGGACTGCTTAGCAAACTGTACAGAATAAAATGGTGTCATTTGAACCCATGATATATGAATACAATGCAGCATCAACAGAAGAGAACTCTATATTTCAGAGGTTATCTTCTTTGGCTCAGAAGGCAGCCTCAATAAGAAGCATGAGAAAGGAGAAAGAGACGAAGTGAGCTTCATTCTCCCATGTGACCAACGTGGGACAGATGTCACAGGTAAATCATGCTCACATTTGAATAGAATTTCTTCTCACAAAAGCAGAAAGAAGCCGTGCTAATATAAATCTTGGCCCACTGCCTCTTTCTTCTGTGAGTGTAGCAGAGAGGTTCATCTTAAAAATAAAACATAGGAAACTTGAGTTTTCTTTGTATGAAAATATTTCCTTCTGCTTGACACTTCCATTTCTGGCTTTCTAGGTTCCCAGAGTAACTGCCATGAGGGCGGACTTTGTCCTCTACCACCGCCCCTTCCTGAAAGCTCCTTTCCGAGGAGGGCCAAGCTGGAGCGTCTGGCCTCTGCTGCTACTCTGTCACTGCATGTGTTGTGGGAAGCGAGCAGAAGCAAAGGTCAGAAAGGCGGCTCTCCTGTTCTGGGTGGACTTCTGTGGACATTTAGCAAACCCTCGCCGCCTTCACTCTGGAGTCAAGATGTGGGCCTCTGGTAGCTGCTTGTATTTCCACTGTGGGACATTTTCTTTCTCTGCTTTTTCCAACATGGTGCACAATAAATCACTACTAGGCCAATTTTAAAATGAGGAAATGGAAGCAAAGCATTCCATTATGTGTCTGGCTAGAGGCCACAAGGTATATCAGAGACCTAACTGAATTTAGGTCTCCTGACAACTATCCTTGCTTTTTACAGTTGATGTGACCTGCTTCAGCAAAGCCCTTCTTCCTGCCCAGAAGTTATATTATTCTGTACAAAATCACCAGCTACATTTAAAAATTGGGAGTGTGTGGTTTGCTCTTTGGTCACTGAGCTGATACATTTAATCTGTGCACACAGAACTCTCACTTGTTTTTCTAGAATCACAGTCCAGGCTCCGTGGTCAATATGCAATATCACTTTATCAGTGTGTGCTCTGCCAGGGTTTTTTTTTTTTTTCCAGCAAACTTAATTATGTGAATGCATCTGATAAGAAATTATTCATTTTAGTCATGCACAATTATTTATTTCTTATGCACGACCCTAATGACTTGGAAGAGCTTAGTAACAGCTCCCATCATATCTAGCAAAGAGATGGAGAATAGGGCACAATTCTGAGGCAGGTCACCTGCTCTGATGAGCTTCAAGCTGCTTTGCATTTGAGGCAAGGCCAGAAATTTCCAGGGAAGAGGCCAGTGTCATGGTCTGTCTGCTGTCCTCAGCTTCAGAGACCATTCAGGGGACTGAAGGAGCTGCGACACTTAGAGACAGATATGACTTTACTTGCAATGATGGTTTAGAGGAGGGTGGAAAATAAGCCTTCTTAGCTACTTCTAGTGAAGTGTGACAATTTTGTATTTGACCATTTCTCTCTTTAGGAATAGCCACAAGGTGCATGGGAAGCAAAACAGTAGAAATGCATGGAAAGAGACAGGCTTGAGTGTTGTAACCTTTTAGAAGCAAAATAGAAAGGCATCTTCCACTTTTCCACATGTGCCATGATCTTACTGCCACTGGCCTTCACATACTCTGACTGGACTCCAGTCGGCACCCATCCTATACCGTTAGACTAAATATTACTCCCCTTCAAAAGTCTTCCCTAAACATTTCCCCTTCAATCTTACTGCTAGAATATATTAGGTATTCTAATTATGTCCATTTTTACTGTTTTTAAAGAATCAACTATGTTACATATGCTGCTTGGTTCACTCTGTGGTATTACTTGTTTAATTTGTGATGCTGTGATTCTCCATCGATGAAAAAGAAAATTATGTTTTTACATTTTATTGAAGTATAGTCAACATATAACTTAATGCTTGGGAAATAGTGGTAATGGAACAAACATGCATTGAATAAAAGAAGGAACAAAGATGGACATGGTGGCACATAATGGCAATCCTGGGATTCTGGGAGGCTGAAGCAGGAGTATCTTGAGATTGATTCCAGTATGGGAAATGTATCACTTTAGTGAAACCTTGTCACACACACACACACACACACACACACACACACACACACACACACACACACAATTGATAATGGAGTTCAGTCCAAAGGTCCTGGGTTCAATATTAGCATGAGAGAGAAAGAAAGAGAGACAGAGACAGAGGCACAGAGAGAGAGAGAGAGAGAGAGAGACAGAGAGACAGACAGAGAGACAGAGACAGGAGCAGAGAAGAGGGGGAGAGAAGAAAAAGAAGGATAAGAATTTGTTATGAAAACTCAGACTTTGGTCCTTCATATCCCATGGAAACTCTAACGGACTATCCATTCCTCGTGGTAGTATCAACTTCCTCTAACTGTAGAGCATTATCATATCTTTCCTAATGATATATGTGTCTCGACAACAACGGACAACATGGCAAAAACTTTGATCAACAAACGTCTTTTCCCCTGTCACTTTACTCCACCCCCACCTCACCGATATCCACTGGAAAGTGTGAACAGCGCCTGAGCATGGCCATCTGTGGCTGTTTCTCAGGATTGTCATAAGAAATCTGCTTTTTCACAGGGTGACTGAGTCGGGAGTTTGGGTACTGGACCGCAGACAGCTTCTTGTCTACCTACTCAGCAACAGCCTACAGGTGGCGCTATTGAGATGGAGTAGGAAGAGGGTTCTACGATTCTGACTCTCGCCTCTCATTCTTTGTTTCCATGGTCTTCCCAGGACACTGTCCAGTTAGGAAACCATTAATATATTATTTTCTTAAGTCCATATGAGCTTGATCTCTATTTCTTAAAATTGAAACTAGGCGGATCAAGTTAACGTTTAAGCTGTACTTACCTTTGAAGAAGACAGAGATAATTAGCTGGGTAAAGGCAGTTTTTATGTTTAAGTTGAACTTCTGATTATGCTCATGGAGTCCTAGTAAATATTGAAACTATTCCGGACAAGATTTGAGAGTTATGTCTTGACATTTCTGGAGTTAGTAACTAAGAAGTAGAGGCTACAAGAATGTAACAGAACAACCCCAACTGGAATTTTAAGAATATTATAGTAACAAGGACAAATATAGGATTTCTTGTACTTAGTCTACCCTTAATATTCTTACACAATTATAGCTGTACTACCAGGAGGTGGATAAATTACTGTGACATCATGAAATCTTAATTGCGTCTCAGCTTTGTACAAGGAGAGCAGTAGCTTTGGTCGGATAGTCAGGGACGCGCCAAAAGCTCATTCCAGGGTTTATTCTTATCATCAGGAGGTAACTGCTCCAGATTCTGTTTCTACAATGTCCTATATGTGCAATATAAACCAGAGGGAGCTGGTGTTGATTTTCCTTTCTCTACTTTTCAAAAGGCAATGTTAGGTACTCCTCAATAATTTTATATTGGTAATGATGAGGTGGTGAAATTTACTGTTTGCAAGACTAAGAGAAAGTTTGGCATAAATAAATACAGGAAATGATGTCTTTTGGGCTACCCTCTGAAAAGAGTGGATGAGTTTCATATGGGATACTGACATTTTTGTAAGTAGGCATTGTTTAATTTAATGATGAAAGAGAAGAGTCTGCTGGGAAATCAAGGATGTACTGCAATAAACTCTGGGGGCCAATATGTCACTCAGAGCTTATGGATCTCTTCTATAGAAACTTCCTTTCCTTCCAACTTCCTGTCATTTCCCATCACTAGCACCATCTCAGCCATGGTAGCGACCTTGTTACTCACATCTGACTGATATTGTTTCCTTGGTGATGAGATCTTTTCTAGAAAAGACAATGTGTTTCCTAATTAGTTTCCCTAAATAGGAGTACGTGAACCAGATGTTGCCGAGACTAAGAGAAAATGAATGTAAAAGGGAAGACTGTAGTTTCCAAGTTTTCTATTCCCCATTTTGGAAGCCCCAAAGTATGGGGAAAATTCAGTTACTCATTCAGTCCTGGAGCTGCTTCAGTATTTAATTCATGTTCTTCAATCAATAAAATGTTTTAGTTAATATAGTTTATTGCTTTTAACTATAAGAACTGTGAGTTTATCTCCTTGACGCATTCCTTGATCACTGGAGTTAACTCAGTGCCCTTTCTGCCCTGCCCGTGGTGGACAGAGAGGTGGAAAAATGAGAGACTGAGTAGCTGTTTTACTTGTGGTGGTGATGGGATATGACAGCCGTTGGTCTAAGCAGTGAGGAGGTCATGAACAGCTGAAAGATTAGATAGTGGTGGACAATTTTATTTTAGATCCTGGTACTCAAGACCAATACATCTAGATGTAACTGAAGACCTATTTCCCCTTGCCAAGGAAACTCCTTGATGGAGGATTTATTAGTTGATTTATAATTTTTTCTTTAGGGTCAAATTTTCCTAGGAGTACAGACTAGATGTCTTGGGAAATACATAAAGGGAATCTATTTCCATTATTTCAAGTTCCCAGTTTATGACTAACTCTTTAGTGAGTTAATTGGTACATTTTAGGTATACCACGTGGTCACCTTCATCATTAAGAATATATACCTATATATGATATGTCTTGATTCTTTTTCCTCTTTCCCCTGCCCTCCCTTCAACCCCTCTACCAAATACATATATATTTATGTTTTTCCTTTTTCTGTAATATGGGTGATGGATTTCAGGACCTTGTGGTTGAGAATCAGGCATGGTGTCAATGAACTAAATTCCCAGTCTCCATTTTTCATTTTTACCATCAAATTTTTTCTTTCCCTTATATACCTTCCCCTGCCTGCCTTTTCCCTTTCAACATTTTCTTCCTATTTCATAATACCTATCATACATTCTGGACCTCATTTACACCTTTAGTTTTCCATGCTAGAGAAATGTAAACATGTATATCCTATTTATTTCATAAGTACTTCCGAGGTTTAATACATATAGGTATATATACATAATACATATAGGTACGTATACATAATGCATATTGATTCTTTTCAGCCCCTTCTTGTCTCCTTGTTTCCTCCCTCCATCTCTTCTTGGCCTCCCTCCCAATTGCAAAAGACCTGTTTTCCCATATCTTACTGTCTGTCCTTTATTTTGCTTTTTTATTTGTATTTTATGTTTCTCATTCAAGAGAAACCATACAATATTTATGCCTGCATGTCTAACTTATTTCATTTAACATTACAGTCCCCTGGTGCATGCTCCTATATCCTAATTATCTTGCAGTCGAATTAAACTCTCACAATTCTTGCCAATACAAATTCAAGCTATTGATTCAGAACAACGTTACAAGTAATGAGCCTGCAGTGGCTTCCTGAAATCTCTATCTGGCAGTATCACAGGGTTTTCAGTCAGGGACACGCCTGACCTCACAAAGAATTTGCCACAAATTTCCAGGACAGGCAGCTTCAGGGATTTTGGGGTGCTTTTGTGGTTCCAGTGTCAGATATCCCAAAGCTTAATAGGATCATAGATTATATGTGCATTTATGTGTGTAGGAGTGAGAGGGGAATGAGCAGTGATTTCTAGTGTTGCAATGTTTAAAATTGTAAAATATACATAACACAATTTACTGGTTAGTCCTTTTAGATGTATAATTCAATAACATCGAGAGCATTCATAAAATAGTTTTAGTTACATAAACATCAGTTTCTAGAACATTCTTTTCGTGTCAAGCAAACACTTTCTTCCCACTCAACAGGAGCTCTCTTTTCACTATTTCTCTCATATCCTGGCATCTTCTAGTCTACTTTTTATGTCTAAGAAATTTCCTTTCCTTGCATCCTTCATATAAGGTTAGCTATGAGATTTGTCCCTTTTGTGTCTGGCTTATTGCACTTAGCATAATGTTTTTAAGGTCCATCCATTTTGTAGCATGTATTGGAAATTTATTTTTATGCATAAATATGTATATATAAACTACATTTTGGACAAATATCAGTGGATTTTGCAGTTCTAGGAATTGGACCGGGCCCTCCCACATGCTGACCCAGTGCTGTTCCACTGAGTCAGGTTCCCGGCCTGATATTAATTTGTTGACAGATGTTGAGTTGTTTCTTTGGGGATAATATGAATGATGCTAATAAGAATGTGGATGAATATAAAAGTGTCTGTTTAAACCTATGATTTCAATTTTTGGTGGTACATATTTAGATTTTTTTATCATAATATAATTCTGTGTTTAATGTTTTGAGGGAATACAAAACTATCTTTACACTGTCTATACTGTCTATACTGTTTTACATTTTCATAAGCCATGCACAAGGATTATAATTTCTCCACACATTTGCTAATTCTTTTTATATCTTCTTTTTAAAATTGTATACTAATTATAAGAAGTGTTATCTCACTATAGTAGTGCTGTTGTATTTTTGACCAAAAAAAGGAAGCAGGCATAGGAATTAGTATTCAAGCCAGAAATGTTCATGATGTCTCAGAAGACTCAAGTCAATCTTATAGTTCTCAGGTCTTTCTGGAGCAAGTATTTCATTTCTGATTGATCATTATTCCACAAATGTGTGATCATAATGTTCAAATTAACTCACTCAGGACAATGACCTGCATCTGCCTGAGGGGTTCAGCTCACAGGCAAGATGGTAGATGCTCCTCTTACACTCTTTTGGTTGCAGCAAATTATTTCCTAGATATTGCACACTCTGGTGAGGCCCAGAATATACAGACTGCGTTTTTTCAGTTACTTACAAGACATCTATTGAATCTATTGACCAATTTATTTCTTAAACAAGTGTAAGTCTGAATTTCTCAAGACAATATTTTTGATAAGGAAGGGATAGCAAGTGTGCTATTGCATAGAGATATTTTGTACAGAAACCTATCATGAATAATACAGAGTTATTTTTTGACTTTTACAGATCTTCATTAGTTTTGGGCTTATGAATGAAAAGCTGGTTAAATCATTTCAGAGTACTTTTTTTTGCCTCCTGCCTGACACTCAGTTACTGATGCCTGTCCAGAAAATGAAACCAAATATTCCACAAGGTTCAGAGTGATTAGAGATGCCTCTTTATCAAAGAATAAAGCTTTTCCAGTGAGATAAAGCATGACTCTGTTCTCATTCTCCTTCATTTTAATTAGTTTTTTATCATTTGATAACACATTGGAATGAATCTTCTTTTATATAGAGCTGTTATATATTCAATATTATGATTTAGGAAAGATTTTAATGCATAACTTGATGTGTCATGCAATTATTGTAGAAGAGAGATTGCAGGCTACATTGAATAAAATAAAGTAGACTAATATAAAATGGACTAAAATAAAAAATAAATAGAATAGACTACAATAAAATAAAAACAATTGCATACAGAGCAACTGTTTCTTTTCTTTTCTTTTCTTTTCTTTTTTTTTTTTTTTGAGACAGGGTCTTACTTTGTGGTTCAGGCTGGCCCTGAGCTCAGCCTTAAACTCACATCACAGCAATCCTCCTGCCTCTGCCCCTCTAGTGCTGGGATGACAGGCATGAGCCACCACACCCGGCACTGTGGTATGTGGTACTGACTGCTGCTGGGCGTGAGTCTCCATGCCCAGTATTGTTGTATTATGGTTACCGGGGATCAGACCTGGGCCCTTGCTCTTGCAAGGCAGGCTCCAGAACCACTGAGCTGAATCCCCAGCCCAGAGAGCAAGTAATTTTTAATTAGTTGTTTAAAACTAATTTTATATTGCAAGCCACCTCATTCAGTGGTTTTGATACCTTTTTCATAAAAGGAATAGCAGGAAATTATATATCTTAAAATGAAACTTTCCATGCATGACATCTTAAATTGGTGAAGAAAATATTTTGGAGTCACTTGACTATAAAATATAGTGGATAAAACCAATTTTGGCCAATTTTGTTCTTGAATCCTTCCACAGATGATATGCTTTTACTTCTATAGTGATAATGTAGGAGAAAGTAGCCATAAAGTTGAATAAATCTCATCTTGGTTCTCACATAATACCTGAGTCCTTCTTCAGGATGGTGGTAAGATATATATTCACATTAGGCTTTGCAAATTTCACACAAGAAAAATTTCAGATTATCGTCTGGTTAAGGCAGCAGTTAGGATTTATGCTGGCAAATGCAAGTAGCAAGAGGAAAGTATCCCAGCCAAGTAATCATCCAGGGTGACAAATCTGAATACTCTGGTCTCTATTCAAACTGTTAGTTAAAACAGAAATACCTAGAGAAGAGCTAGTAGAGGGGGAATCCATTAAGTTCTCCAGAAAAGTGCTACCAGTTTTCTCATAAAAAGAGAGATAATAAAATTCATACTTGCTAAAAATAAAACATTTTTCACAACAGATGGTGCTGCAAATGGTCATGTGCTCATGTAAGGTCTGCTTTTGGAGATAAGTTCTTCTCCAGGTAGCAAAGTCACCAGGAACATTCTTCCTCGATGGTAATAATTATGCTTTTAGTATTTGTTGTCAAATAGAAAATGCAACTATGTTGATCTTCTACTAAATTTAATTTCAGTATATTTTATAGTCTCAGCAGTATCTACACATATTTCAGTGTTTTTCATACATTGATGAGTGAGACAATTTTTCATGTACTAAATTTATGGGTAATATTTCCTAAATCCTTGCAAAAGTGTCAAGTTTCCTTGGAGATTTGTGTGTGGCAGTCAAAGTCACAGAATGACCTAAGTGACAGATGCAATGCAATCACCAGATGAACATCACAACAGCTCCCAGCTCCTTAGAGCTTCTGGGACCAGACCTCTTACGGGGAACTTGGAACTTCCTCGTGAACAGCTATTGTTTTTCTTCTTGACAACAGTTTGCTTTTATCTTTGAGAAGTAGAATTGTATGGTGTAGTAGAAATAATATTGACTATTAGGAAACTGGTGATGAAGGCATCACTTTCTTGTGGTGAGCAAATAATACTTCAGGATGTTTATTTCACTGCAGCCTCCCTCTTGCTTTAATTTCCTTAATATTTTATTTGCTTGCTTTCTTTTAGTTGCCTATTTTTGCCATTATCCTGATGTACTTTATAAATCTTTGGAAAGATGATTTATATATATTTTTTAAAATTTGATCTCATCTCTGAGTTGCTCTTATTTCTTACTCCATTTCTTTTTTTTAATCTTTATTGGTACATTAAATATACACATCATGATTGCACTCCATAATGGGGATTTGTACCAGTATAAGACACAACTTAATTCTCATTTTTTCCCATAGCCCTACCCACCCTACCACCCCCCCATATACATAAAATTTGTTTCCTTACTTTTTTGTTACAATCTCAACATTGTCCCCTTTCACCT
>PVIR01002443.1:0-102207 GCA_004026965.1 Petromus typicus
TTTTGTTAGTTTTAGATATTCTAGTGGAGGCATAATTATATTTGATTTTGAACTTAATTTGCATTTTCACAGAACCAGTAACCTTGAACATATTTAAATGTATTCATCGTTCATTTGTAAATTTTCTCTTGTGAAGGGGCTGCTCAAAAGTCCTCCCTACCTGTGAGAGGGAGTTTGGCTCTTTTGCCTTTTACTGAGCTACAGACTTGCTTCTGTATTCTGTGCTCAAACCCACTGCCAGATATATACATTTGAATATATTTTTTCTGTCTTGCCTTTTCATTTTCTCAGTTATATCTCTGAAAAGTAAAAGTATTTAATTTTGATGTACACCATCTTTTTTAATATTTCTTTTTTGTTGTTGTTGTTCGTAGGGAACTCTTCTTGAGCGAAAGATATATAAGCTGACTTGGCGACATCACAGCGTTTTGTAGTTTCAGTGGTTACACCAAAGCTTTGAATCCATTTCAAGTTGTTTTAATACCATTTGATCATTGAACAACCATGGCATATTGGTTAAATATGAATTAATCTGTTCAAGGACTTTTTGGCTTCTTAATCTTTTTCATTGATTTCCATGTTTGTCTTTATGCCAATATCACAGTCTTCCTTGCTGTCACTTTATCATAGTTCTTTGATGCAAGCATTGCTAGTTTCCAACTGTATTCTTTTTCTAAACACTGCTTTGACTGTTTGAGATGATTTAACTTTCTGTATACATTTTAGAATAGTTTATCAGTTTCTATTAACAATAACAAAAAAGCACTGCTGGGATTATGATTGGAATTGCGTGAATCAACTCATCAGTGTAAAGGAAATGACCATCTGGGCAAATTGAACCATTCAGTCCATGAACATTCATACGTGTGTGCATTTACTTTGTTTTTAAAAATTGGTACATGTTTGTAGGATATAATGGTTACATTTATCTTAGGGGAGTTTGTACATGTATATAACACATCTTAGTTCTTTTTTCTTCCTTTTCCTCTCTCTTTTTGCCTCAACTCATGTTCATCTTCCCATTTGCAAAAGCTCTATGTCTACTTTTCAATAATCTCTTTTATCTTCCTCCCACTATCTTTCTCTTGTTTCTCTTCCTATTTTAAAGTAATCGCCCTACTTCCTATTATCTTTCATTTTGCTTTTTATTTCTATTTTGGCTATCTCCTATAAGATAAATCAGATTAAGCCTGTGTGTCTAATTTATTTTACTTAACATTATGGTCTCAAGTATATTCATTTACCTACAAATGCCTCTAGTTTGTCCTTCTTTATAGTAGAATAGTACTCCATTATTTATTTAGGTGTTTTTAATGGTAGTTTTTGGTGTTCAAATCTTACATATAGTTTACCTTTGTCCCCAGAGTATTTTATGTTTATGATGCGGTTGTGAATGCTACATAAAAATGTCATCATCAGTTATTTGTTGCTGGTGTATACAAGTACAATTTATTATTATTATTATAAAAAAATAAAGAGCCTATTTTGCAACATTGCCAAACTCATTTCTTAGTTCTAATGGCTTTTAATCTAATAGATTTCTTTCACATGTAACTAGCTCTTCTGTAAATAAGGAAAATTTCATTTCTCCCCACTGTGTTTGTTTTTTACTGATTCTTTCTTTCCTTTGCTATATCGCCTATGACCCCCTAGAGCAATGTGGAATAAACACGGTGGGAGTGACATCTACCCCTGTTGCCAGGCTTAGAGCCGAAGACTGCATCTTTCACGATGATGTGGGATGCTGCTGTGGGTCTTTCTTAGATATTCCCTCTGCCTGAGGAATGTTTATCTGCTCATAGGTGGTTGATAGTTCTCATCAGGCTTAGGTTTTGACTTTGGAACTTTTCTTTTCTGCACCAGTTGTGTTTGTCCCATGTTTCTTCCTTTCTTCTGATGATGTGTGAATTATATTAATTGTCTTTGAGTTTTAAAGGACTGTTGAACTCTTAGGGTTAGGAGTGTGGACAGCTGGTTCTAAAGTCCTACCAAGCTGAACTCGCTTTGATTTGTCTACCAAGTTGTTTAATTCAGGGCCCTTCTGAGGTGCATATGGCTTGAAATGCTGCCGCCCGCTGGGACAACGACTGGCGTGAGTTCAGTGCTTTTTCTCATTGTTCCGCTGGCTGCATTGCTATTTGCTATGTAGATTTTATACATAGCAAATACACATGTCAGTGTTTACTTTCCTTTTCATCTCAGCATTTCTAAGCATGCTAAGATGGAGCTTCCTAAGGGCTGAGACTCTGTCCTTTTCATTTTGCTAAAACCAGTGTCAGATGCACGGTGATATTAAACAACAATAGTTATCAGCCAAGTGTTGCCTCCCTGTCTCTGATCTTCCCAAGAGGCTCACCAGGCCTCGTTCTGACACCGCTTGATAGAACAACTCAGGAAGTTTGTCTTTTGTCCCAGGTCATGTAGCTGAAGGGCCCAGATCTGTTATCTGAAGCTTATTTTCTGTCCATCTTGCTGCAGAATCTCTTCTGTGATGGGTTAGGAAGTATTTGTTGACTGGCTGACTCAGTGCATGAAGGAGTTAAAGTTGCCTCTCTCCCTTTTTCATGAATGGAACAGGTCCAGCTAACAAGAAAAAAAATCAGCATGGAAATGGTCATGTTGGGAAGGCTTGAGGGAAGCAGAGCAAAGCGGTCGGGTGTAGTTGCTAAAAAAAAGAAAAGGAAGTGTGCGCTATAAATTTACTTGACAGGGTTGCATCTCTGTGGCTTAGACGTTGGCCACTTCATCTTGGCACGACTATTATATAACAGGAGGATGAAGAAATGGCCGGAAAGTATTGCTTCCTATTACATAACCCTCACTATGCGCCTGACAGCATTTCTGATAAAGAGGAGAACAGAAAGTCTGCTTCTCTCAAGTGAAAATCCTCAAGCCTCTTGCAGGGGCTCAGCCTGGTCTTCAGCCGTTTAGAGCGTTAGAGCAGCGGCTGATTTCCTCAGACAACCTCAGGCCTTGTCCCCAGCCTCCCGCTTCCACAGGTCCTTCAACAGGAAGTGTCTTTCTTATATTCACATTGTTCACAAACGTCTTCAAGATCTTCCAAATGCATGATTCTTTAGAGCTCACAGAAGGATTTCTGTTGGATCTTGCACTCAAATACTACAGTATTTATCACCAGGTCAACTTGGCTTCTGCTGAGTGGGACAGTGCACGTTTGTTTCCCCACAGCTTGAAATTTTAGTGATAAGAAATTGGAAAATAGCTCCTATTTGTCTCGTCTGCATGTTGCAAAGATCTATCTGATACAATAGGAATTCCCTGCTGGCCCTGCCATGCTGAGCTGAACCACCTTGCTAATGAACTAAGGCTTGTTCTTCAGCTCACCCACACCAGTGGCCTTTCCACCTGTGTTACACCCCTCTGACCATCCAGACCCTCTTTGGCACCCACATGCACTCCATGTCAATACCTGAAGGCCAGTGGAAACCCACCGGAATCCTCTACTGTCTTTCCTCCCATGCACAACCCCAGCAACTCCCGGTGGCTCCACCACCTCCAGAATCTTCTGAAATCCAGGCGTTCGTTCCCTGCTCTGTTCTGTCCCTAACCAAATGACCTCCCTAGTTTTTCCCCCTTTTGTTCTTCTATCGCCGATGTCCCTTCACTGTGCAGTGGCTGCAGTTGATGCCCCGAAACTTATAAAATGAAGCACGGCACAAAGATGCCAGAGCCCTTCACATACTTTCTGTTGTACCTGGTAGATTCCACCTCCTGCCCTTGCCCTTGAGGCTCAATGAGATCTGGTCCTGTCGCCTTTGACTTCATGTCCAGCACTCTTGCTCCGGTCTTCTTTCTGTCCTCAGACACATTTTGTTTTAGGCTCTTTGTTCGAGTTCCTCTTGCCACTTGGAGGGACCCTTTCTCAGGACCTGCACATGCCTGGCTTATCTATATTCTGATCTCATCTCCAATATCAACTCTTCCTCACTACCCTTTGGAAAACTGGCTCTCATTCTCTCTCTCGGTGCACAGGTTTATATTCGCCACAGACTTAGCTTTCTATCCCTGCTTTTGACTTCTCTCTTTACTTATGTGTTTATTGTCCATCTCAGTAGTTGGGATACTATTGTGAGTCACGTTTAGCTTACCTGTTTTTGTAAATAAAATTTTATTGGAACGTACCCTGGCACATCCGTTAGCTGTGCCATAGCTAACTTCTGTGTGATAAGCTGCTCATCTGTCATTTTTTGGCTTCTTTGTCTTCATAGAGATGTCCCTAAGTAGTTGTGACAGAGATTGTCTGGATAGCAAAGTCTAAAATTTACTTTTTAGCTTTTTAGCTACGATATGTCAACCCTCTCTCTAGCTCCTTTGACTACTCACCTGACTGTTCACTGCACTTTTCCCAGCAGAATCTGGTAAAATTCCAGGCTTATAGTTGTCTGCATTTAGTATTTGTCCAGCGAATATAATCAGGGAGGGGATGGAAGACACTTGACTGGTTCTCTTACAGTTATGTGTACCTTGTCAGCCCATACTTCTTGAAGATCAAAGGGATCAGATGCCACGTGTACATTCATGTGCACCGAGATGATACGAGGCAAATGGAGAGTATACAGTTTCTGCGGCACACAGACCATCATTGGAAACTTGGCTCTGTCACTTAGTATCTGGTATTTAACTCCTTTGGCCTCAGTCTCTTCATTTGAAGAAGTAGGAACTGGTCCCCTTCTCATGATGCATATTGTAGACAACCTTGGTTGGCTTTGCATGGTTAGTGAAGGTGAGGAAGGAAGGCATGGAGCCTGTGAGCATCTTTCTCAGAGGAACTTGTGGGGACAGAGTCTAAAGTACAGACTGGCATCTTGATGACTCAGTGCCATTCAGTCAACTAACTTAGGAGGCACTTATTAAATGTCTCTGGTGTGTTCTAGGCCCTCTGTTGTATTCTAAGAATGTGGAAACCACCCAGGAAGAGCTGAGGAGCCATTCAGTGCCTCAGTTATTAAGTCTGTAACATGGAGCTAATGTCCAGTGTTGTCTCAGTTGGTTGAAAAGTTTGCATGAGAAAAACAACGGTTGGGAGTGGGAGGTGGTTGATAAATGTCACCCATGACATTAAGGGAATCGTGTGAAGCAAATGGAAACAGTGTAGAGGGGTACTCAAATGTGGGTTTCCCTCATGGTACTGGGCTGATTCTCTGGGACATCTACCTGCTCAATCTCCCTGCTTGTTTTTTTTCCCTCTACATCTCACTGGATTTGGTGAGCACAGAGTCCCACCTAATTCCCACATAATTCGATTTTGCCTGATGGCGGCATTTATAGCATCAAGACGCAGCTATTTGCAAAATTAAACAGCTATCGTGTCACTCAATTTCCATACATGGAGTCCTCTGAGACTTTAATATTCCCTCCAAAGGGGAGGCCACAGGTAACAAACTTTCTTCACCCACACACTCAGCTGTGAGAGGGTGGTTTGCAGTTGGCACTAGGGCACTGTGTGGGCATTAATCATAGTTGACTAAGCCACGACAGGGACATAGTGACTCTCAGGTCTCGTATAAATGGATGTGATATACTGGTGCAAGGTACAGACAGAGAAGAGCTTATCCATTCACTTTGAGGTCACCAGGTTCCAGCTATATGCCAAGCCATATAGTAGGCACCGAGGATCAGGAGGAAACTGACATTTGTATCTCCTGCCTCAAGGTAACGTATAGTGATGTCTGGTGATTCCCTCACCCCATGGTTGTCATGTGAGGGAATAAAAGAATATTAGTTTCATACCTCTTGTATTGAACTCATGCATTATATTCAATATAATTCAATTATTCAGTAGAGTTCAATCAAATCCAATCCGTTTCAGTTCAGTCCAACTCACCCCTTCAGACAGTCTTAATCAATCTACTGATAATCTGACCTGATCTATTAGAGAATGATCCAATAAAACTTCAGGCTGTGAGCCTCAGGGGATTTCTTTGGACTTAAATTTGAAGGGAATTTTTCCTGCGTAAAGGCCAAGACTGGGAGGACCTTTGGGTTGCAAGGAGGACAGAAATTTAACTCCAACATTTTTGTGTTGAAAGAAGTTTTCCGGATGTCGGATGTGTCTGAGGGGAGGGCAGCATATATTCAGGACAAAGACGAGTGGAACACCGCCGCAATTCCCTTTCCTCTTGTTCACCCATTCTTCACAGTGCAGCGGCTTTGTCATCTCCAACTTCAGCCTGGATTTGGCACCGGAACGGAGCACTGGGTGTCCAGCACTAACAGAGCATCTACTGTCCAGCACCAAAGGTCATCTGAGACTTTTTCTCTTTGGTTTTGAGGGATAAAGCTCCAGGGAAAGGCTCAGATTGGCCCAGCTGAGACCATTTGCAACAGTGTCCAACTGGTGAGAGGACTGAATTGATTTGTTTTTATAACCACCTTTTACACTCTTGCCAGGATTAAAAGAGTACTTTGAGATGTGTAGAGGAGAGGTTCCCAGCTAACTTCTGTGTGATAAGCTGCTCATCTGATAAAAGATGCATACTCTGGGGGGTTGAAGCAGGAAGGTCGAAATTTTAACCCCAGCCCTGGGCAACTCAGTGAGATTCTGCCTCAAAATGAAAAGCAGAAAAAGAGGTGGCGAGGGCCGGGGAGTTAGCTCAGTGGTTCCAGTGCCTGTCTTGCAAGTGCACGGGCCCGGGTTCGATCCCCGGTAACTACATACAATACTAGGAGTGGAGACTCACCCCAGCAGCAACCAGTACCACATACCACAGTGCCGAAGTCATTCCAGCACTTGGGAGGCAGAGGCAGGAGGATTGCTGTGGTGTGAGTTGGAGGCTGAGCTCAGGCCCAGCCTGAACCACAAAGCGAGACCCTGTCTCAATAAACCTTTAAAAAAGAAAAAAAAAAAAAAAAAAAAAAAAAAAAAAAAAAAAAAAAAAAAAAAAAAAAAAAAAAAAAAAGAAAGAAAGAAAAAGAAGTGGCAATGTAGCTCAGGGCAAATTTCCAGAGTTTAATTCCCAGGACTGAAAAAATAAAATAAAACTTAGCTAGCAGGATATTAACCCAATATTCTTTCCATTCTTAGAAGAATGGAAAACAATGTATGTCTCAGAAAACTGAGAGAATAAAATTTGATGGTACAAAGAATCATAGTATCTAGGAACAGACTGGGAAGGTATTTAGATTTGTCTATTTTAGAATAGTTTAGATTTACTGGAAACTGTTAAGATATTAAAGAACAACTCTGTACACCTTTCATACAACTTCTCCTAATGTTAGTATTTTGGATAATCATGGTAGTTTTATCAAATGAAGGAATTAAAATAGTACAGAACTACTAGTTTACTGAAGATTTTTTGGATTTCAACAATCTTTGGTCCATTAATGTAATTTTTCTGCCCCAAGGTCCACATCACATAAACTTGTTTCTTTGCTCTCTTTTGAGCTTTGGTGGCTTTTCAGTCTGTGCTTATTTTGCATGACTGCCCAAGGCTTGGGAGGCTGAGCTGGGCACTGTGCAGTGCGTCCTTCAGTGTAGATGTGCTCGACATTCCTCCTCAAGATTAGACGGGAGCTACAGTTTAAAAGTGGAAGAGAAGTGACTTTGTGCATAATTTCTGAGTGCATGCAACTCACAGGACTTATTCTGGATCATGAGTTTTCTTCTGTAAACTTAACTATATTTCTGTTTTTGTACTCTGTTTTTTGGAAGTAAGCAGCTAAGCCCAGTCCATGTGTCAGGGAGACCAATGACTCTCCTCCTCCTGGTGGCCAGTGGAGGGTCTGTCTGTATTGCAAAGGTAGTTTTTAGTATAAGTTCTCTGACCAGAAAGAAGTTGCAGTACATGTGTTTTTTAAGGCACCTGCTGATTCCCTCCCAGTAATACAATGTGAGTAGATTTCCTTATTAAATATCTTCTACAGCGTGCCTTTTAGTAGCTGCCTGTATGTATTGGAATTCAACCCATTTGTTAGCTTGGACATTTAAATTGCTCGTAGTTATTTTTCCTGGACATTATGGAAATCTCATTGTTAATATCCTGCTAGCCAAGTCTTTGTAAGGTTAATTTTTTAAAGTAAGAATTCAATGAAAATGGAGATATCAACTGACACCATGTGTAATTATTGAGAGGCACATGTCAGCAGTTCTGTCACTGCCTCCGGATAATGCCTGTAGGTTCTCGTGACCATGCAGCCGGAAGTGACCGGCTTCACTATGTGGGGCAGTGACAGGAAGGCAGAGTCCCACCCAGCAAGGGCTGAAGTCTGCTTCTCTATTAGAGAATGACCCAACGTCATCTATCAATGCCAAGGGCAGCAGTCCTTATTGAGAAGGGCAGCTGCACCATTTGTTTACCATTTAGAAAGGTCTCATAAAAAATGTATGGCAAAATAAAACACACAATGCATAAAACAAACTACTATAAATAATTAAAACGTGAACATGCATGAAACTCCATTCATTCTTATGGTCATCAGGAAGGGGAAGATCATTTTCTTTTGCTTAGAATCTGTGCTCAGATATTCTGTTTCCAGTGTCCCATAAGCCTATCCAAGTGGCTTCTGGTACTTTCACCTTCAAATAGAAGTGACTGTCGTCTCGAATGGTAATCACCTTCTTGCTGTTCTTCATTTTAAAGTTATAAATAAGATATATGTTCATGACATCATGGACATACACCACAGACATTTCCGAAGTGCAAGTCTGAAATTCTCCCTGCTCCAGCCCTCTTCTCAGAGATACCAGTTTTGACATGGTGGACATCCGTCTGGACCAGTGCTATGTAGATTGAACTTCTGGCATTGAATACATGGTCCATGGCAGGACTGTTTAATATAGAAGGAACCAGGTCACAGGCATTTGAAATGTGGCTTTTGTGACTGAAGAACTGAATTTGAAGTTTTATTTAATTTTAACCGATATAAATTTTAGTGGACACAGACAGTCTGTGGCTAACTGGGACTGTTCATCCTGACATGTCAACTGCTTCAGTTTAAGAAATGCCTCGTGATGTGTAAAGCACACTTCCAGTGTGTCTGCGTAGGTCATGGGGGTGTGGACTCGAGAACTTCTGTGGTTCCTGCTCCTTCCTCTCTGGTCTTCTTCCCCACTCCTGCTTCCTGGACACTGTGAACTAAGCAGCTTTGCGCTGCAGTGGCCTTCCACCATGAGGACTCTGCCTCAGAGCCAGCCAACTGTGGGCTGAGCCATGGCTAAACCTCTCCTCCTCTAAAGCTGTGGGTGCTGGATGTTGTTTCAATGATGAGAAAGCCCAGTTGTACATTTTAAAACACTTCCTCCTAGTCTGCAGCACTGAACCTTCACAGTAAGTTACATAGGAAGAAATATACATCTTATTGAGGTCAAGCTCTGGCCTAGGCCTCCCAGCTACCAGTTACAGGGCCTTTTATTTATTTATGGATTTTGCTATCAAGGATTGAACTCAGGACCTTGTACTTGCCAGGCAGGTGCAGCACCACGAGCTATGTTCCCAAGCCCTCGGGGGTCCTTTCTCGGTGTCACACCAGTTCTCTTTCACATGCTCCTTCTGGACATTGTCATGAATCCTGCTAGGGTCTTTGGTGTATATAATCTTTAAAAAGTTTATTTATTTATTAATATAACAAAAGTAGATACAAATAAAGAAATATAAAAAACCCACTTCTCCTGTACATGAAAACATAAATTTTATAACAAAATAAAGAATAACAATAGTTAATACATTATGTGCCATAGGTTTTAAAAAATGGCCAGCGTTTGTCTCAGCCTACAGAAGGTCCCTGAAAGCTTCATGGGTCTTGGTTTCTCAGGGTCTGAGGTAAGAGGGGGCTTTCCTCCCGTAGTGCCAGCTTTCTCTGGGCCTGCACTTCCATGGAGCTATTTCAGAAAGCTGCAAACTGTAGCTCCATAGACTTGTGTTATCACCAAAGTGACCTCATTTTAAACATAATCATTATCTTTTACTTTTGAGAAAGAAAAATAAAGAAAACAAGAGGACAGTACCCTTTGAGCAGGAATTAAATTGCAGAGTTAAAAAATAACAGTTTCCAACCTTCTAATTGTTTGCTGCAGGCTCATGCTGAAAAAACCTGGAGCAGATATTATCAGCCTTAAGTCCAGGTCCCAGCCCTGCCACGGGGGGGAGCAGGAATTATCTATGTGATAATTTGATGATTGACAGACCCAGGAGCGGATAGGGGAGCCCGGGAAGCACCACCAAAATCCTTAGGGTGAGGACCACTCATGTTTCTGGACTCCTCATTCAATCTGCAGTTTCTACTGTTCTCATGACACAGTTGAAATTGTCTCTTCGTAAAGAAGGCAGAGTTGTGCAGTGCTTTCTCTGATAACCGTGAGTCTCGGCAGAAGAACTTGGCCAGGCACATACTAATTGTGTGTTCCACTGAAGGAGATGAAAGGAAGCAAGGAAGGAAAGAAGAGAAAAGAAGGGAAAGAAGAAAGGCAGGGAAGAAAGGAAAGAATGAGCAAGTGCTTAGTTACCAGTTCATTGATTTCCATAACTCACTTCATATTTATTTCTTCAACAACTAGTGAAAGAAATACCGGTGAAGAACCTGAGGCTCAGAGAGGTCAAGCAATGGCTGAAAGCCACAGGGCTACCATGTAGCAGAATTTCTGCTCTAATGGCAGTGCATAAAGCCAGAATCTCAAGTCTGAGATGACTGCTTCCGTTCCCAAGGCTGGTGGGAATGGTGAAGTCGGGATCTTGGCCGAGTACCTGTGCCCCAAGAAAAGCCCCACGGGTGACTTGAGAAAGACAAAGGTCATAGATCAATTCTCCCCTACAGCCCTTTCTCTTCCTAACATCATGCAAAGCTCGGACTAGGTCTCTGGACTGACAATCTCATGTATACGGAATGCACAAGGGCAGGCTTCCCAGCGGGCCTAGGGAAGCATATTAATTTCTCAGGGGCCCCTCAGCAACTCAGAGGGGCTGCCCCCGAACCATTTAATTTCACCTTTTGTCTGAGTTCTGAACAGGCATTTTTTTCTCTTTACATAACACCTCCCCCTCTCCCTCTGTCCCCATCAAACGGTTTGTTGGGGGCAATCAGGCCAGGAGGGGAGCGGGCAGTGGCCACCACACTTGAGAAAGGCCGAAGGAACGGGCTTCATAGGAGGTGACCAGGCCTTGGGACACTCCGAGCCCAGGGCCTAATCCCTCTGTAATGACCAAGGTTGGAAAGTCTTTGTGAAGTGAAGAAAGGGCTCTGTCCCGTGGAGGGCTGGGTGAGTCACCCATAGCTCAGAGGAGCTTGCGTTGCTTCTAATGACAGGGTAAGGAGAGGACACACTTAGCTGGAAAAAGCTGCCTGTCACGCAGGAGGGAGGAGAGGCTGCGGGAGCCTGGCAGTTTCAGGTTTGTCCTCGCTCTCTGCTTCTTTGAGACACTCTGTTCCCTCCTGCCCCTTCTTTCGATCAGAGCCAGAGCCTATAATATTCTCTTGATATCACATTCCAGATATAGAAGGGATGGAATATTGAAAAAGTGGAATATCGAAAAATTTGAGGCAGTGATAAAAAAGCAGACACTCTATGCATTCGATTATTTTAAGGGACAGCAGGCTTTATCTTGGGGAGACTCATAAACATTGCAAACCAGTGGAGGTCCTTTCTGAAGGGTGGATATTGAATGAATTGAAATAAGTAATGAGTGGAGCCTTTTATTTCTTAGATGAAGAATCAAATCCCAGAGAAAAGACGTAATCTGGAGACAGCTGTCCAGCAAGTTAATAGCAGAGCGAACATCAGATCATCTTGTTCCTGCTACTGAAGTCAAACGCCATCGAGGAATTCTGTAATCAAAGTCCATCTTTGTTTTAAAAACTGGATTTGCACTGTGTACAAAATGAACAGTATTATCACACATATCCAAGAAATCTGAAGTCCGACTATACCTTCCCTTTGGGATACTGTGATCTTATTTCTGGATGATGTTTTCTTTGGAGCAGAAATGAGACAATGTGATTTTTGACCTCAGAGTTGACATGCTGAGTAGTTATTACTGCTTGAACAGAGTGGAGGCTAGTTCCACTTCTGGAAAAAAATCATGTGAAGGGAAAGAAGGCTTGTGTGGGAGCTGGAAAGCAGACATTCCTTTTTCATGCCCGAAGCTACCAAAGTCACAGATCTCTGTTTGAATTAGAAATGCATTCTATATGATTCCCTTAATTGAATTCTTGGCTGGTTTGAGTTGGACGAGGGTCTTCCATAGTATTTGATGAGTCAGCCAAGTTGCTCAGTTGAAGGTCAGACTCACCTAAAGAATAATTGTTAATATAGACAGTTACTTAGATGGTGACTAGCCCTGGAAGAAGCTCTTTTAATTCTTGTGAAGTTTGGAAAACACATGTATTGTTATCACTTATGTTTTTTAACTGAAGAAATAAATGCTCAAAGGTAACTCGTTAAGTGCTGGTCCAGGAAGAGGCTCAGGTGGACCCTGGGACACACGCCTCCTGACGTTACCTGCGGCGTCTCTCGCACTCTCCTCAGGAACGGAGTGCTTTGCCTGGGCTTGCTGCTCTTGGCAGTGTGGTGGAGAGAAGGACTGAGCTGAAGCAAATGAAAAGGGAGAGAGCTCAGGGTGGGGATTGGGCCTCAGTACCGTGGTTCAGGGAAGGCAACATTCTAACAGAAGGACCGTCTGGAGGATCGTATGAGTACCAGCTGGAGATACACCTGCCGTGTCTGCCATGCAAGCAGAGAGGCAGAAGGAGCGCTGTCCTAGCTGCAGTGTGGGAGCCTTGGCCCCTGCCTTTCCCGAGTGGGTTGGCCCCTAGCTTGAAATACTCAGCCCTTCATTTTCCCCTTGCTGAGTCTTTCTCACCACCCAGATCTCCAATCAAATTCTACTTATTTTTATTTTTTTGAGACAGTGTCTCACTTTGTAGTTCAGACTGGTCCCAAACTCACTATAGAGCCCAAGAAGGCCTTAAACTTACAGCAGTCCTCCTGCTTTTGCCTCCAGAGAGATGGGATTACAGGTGTGAGCCACCATGCACAGCACTGTGGTATGAGGTTACTGGGGATTAAACTAGGGAGCTTGTGCTTGCCAGGCAGACACCAGAACCACTGAGCTACATCCCTGGCCCTCAATTCTACTTCTCTCAGGGGACTTTCTCTGGCTCTCCTATCCAGTTGGATGTACTCTTTGTGGCGATCTGTAGAGCATCCTTTAATTATCTCTCACTTGTTAATTGTCTGCTTATGTAATTTTGAATATCTGCCTCCGCCAGGTTGTCCATGCTCCAAGGCCAAGGCACACATCACTGCTGCTCAGCAGTGCTGACTGCAATGTTCAACATACAACGGACACTCTAAAGAAGGAAGTTGCTTCATGGTACGTGTGCCGTACCATGTGTGCTGTACATATGTGTCATCTCTGTAGTCATTCGGTCCACCCAGTTCCTTCTCACTAATGGTCACAGAGGTGACAGTTAGCAGGCTGCCTGTTGCTACTCTCTGCTTACTTACTCCTGGCAGACATTGCCAATCAATCACCGTGCTCTCTTCTGAGTCCCAAGGAAGTCTCAAAACCGTTTTCAAGGTCCTGCTCTAGGCAGTTGCTATCAATTAATTGGACTTGGCTCAACAAATGAAACTCAGATACCCCAAGTGAGGAAACTTTGTCAGATAGTATGTACAAGTGTAGTTTTTCTGGGACTGAAATTACCTGGGGAACTTAAAAATACTGATGCGTGGTGTCTTCCTGAGATTATAATGAACTGATGATTTTAGTGGGTTGAAGAGCGTTAGGGAGCCAACAGGTTCCTATTGTGATCAGTTCTTATCTGGATTCCATTTTTCTTTGTGTAGTGCAAATTTATTTTCTCTTGTGTGTCATGGGTAATTACATTGGCCGACTGGTCATTGTGGATGCAGAAATGATGAGGAGATTAGTTTTATTTTTCTAGTAGCTCTCTAACTAATAATATAGGAGACAGGCAAAAAAGAAGTGGTGAAAGAGATGGATCTTTACGAGTTCACCTGTGGGTGTATGAAAGTCCAGGGGAAATGTGGCAGGGAAAGAAGTAAAACTATCTGTGAGGACCTGGGCCATCTTTGTAGAGGAAAGGGGAGTTTAAGGAACTCGAAAAGGGGTAGGTGGCTGGAGAAGCACAGTGAATCCAAGTCGTGGAGACCTGCATGGCAAATAAGGTGACGAGGAGACAGTGGACTGAAGGGGACGACATGATTTTCAGCGCTGACCTCGGGAAATCAACTTTGACAGTGAGACAGACGATTCCTTATGGGAGAATGAGCAAAATAGTGGCGTGGTAGGGGCCGGGGAGTTAGCTCAGTGGTTCCGGCGCCTGTCTTGCAAGCGCAAGGACCCGGGTTCGATTCCCCGGTAACCACATACCTATACTGGGTGTGGAGACTCACGCCCAGCAGCAACCAGTACCACATACCACAGTGCCGGGCGTGGTGGCTCACGCCTGTAATCCCAGCACTCAGGAGGCAGAGGCAGGAGGATTGCTGTGAGTTTGAGGCTGAGCTCAGGGCCAGCCTGAACCACAAAAGTGAGACCCTGTCTCCAAAAACCTTAAAAAAAAAAAAAAAATAGTGGCATGGTGCAAATCTCCAGCCTCACTCATGGCTGTGGGGCCAGGTACCAAGGAGAAAGCCATATACACAAATGGGAGGAAAAACGCGGCTTAGGCCATGGGGGACCAATACTGAATGTGACTTCTGGAGTCACATTCCACAAAGTGACTCCTACAAAAAATGTGTATTTACTTTCAACCCTGTGGAAATAGCAGTGATCGTTCATTGGGTCCCCCATCTGGCCCAGATATTTTGTCAGCTATTTTATCTGTAGCTTTCTCATGAATTCTTACTACTCTTCCATAGAGTATTCTTTTGTGTTATTTACACTTTATGGATGAGGATACAACAACTAGACATACATTAAATACCTTTCTCAAACTTGCAAAGCCAGGTTTAGCATACGCCAGGATGTAGTGTAACTAGATGAGCCCTAGAGTGTACATATTAAGCAGTTATGATTTTGTTTAAACTATGACTTTATCATAGTTGTTTTCAACCGAGGATGATTCTGTGTCCCCATCCAAGCGAACACTGTGCAGTTTCCATAGACAGTTTTGGTTGGGTGGGAATGCTGCTACTGGGCTTTAGTAGATAGAAGCAAAGGATCCTGCTAGATGCCCTCTAAGGCATGTAACAGATTCATTCCTGCCCGTTCTAGAAGAAAGAATTTTCTGGTGTCAAATGTCAATTGAGGTGAGAGTGAAAGTCTCTGATCTGTAGGGCCTACCTCAGTGCCTGGCCCACAGCAGGTTCAGTCTGCATGTTTGGTGGATTAGCTAGGACTACTGAATATGCATGCATGCTTATGTAAAGTTAAATATATATGAATAAAAATCCTTAAACATATGCATACTTTAATCCTGACATGTTATCTTGATTACAGAAATTTCACCATATGTGTCGTCTTTATTTCCTGTCAAATTCGTAGCTTCAGGGTGATACTTCTCAGTGGGGTTATACCCCACTCTAATCTCCTGTAATTATGCTATCCTCTGGCTTGGTCACAGTCCCATCGATAGGAATTTCATGTTAAATCCTCCAGTTGCTGCACTGACTTAGAAAAGATCTCTGGTGTTTCAGTGCTTTTCTTTCTTGTTCCCACCCCATGCTGTTGGAATTCATTGCATCACAGCATAATTACGTGGTGTGGGGTAGCAGGGGGTTGAACACTGCCTCCAGAGGATGAGCTGCCTGTGCTGGCCCACCGCAGAAACTCCTTATGTAATCAGACCCACGTCAAGCTCACTGAGCAAAGGGGCTGTGACTGGAGCCCTGGTTCCCATCCAGAAGATTACGTACTCCTGAACTTGGTCATGTGGGCTCAGAAAGTCCTGTTCCCTGTTGTAAACCAAATGGACTTTGCAAATCCAAACTGATCCCATTTCCTTGTATCAAGTTCTCAGCTGACAGCTGTTGTTCAAGCTCCTGCTCCCAGCTCGTTATGCTGTTGGATTTGTTAATTAAAAAGGAGGTTTAAAAAGTGAGAGCCAAATAAGAGCTCTACTCATTTCCCCAATTCCTGAAGTCCTCATTTTTAGTCTATTTTGTCATAATTGCCTTTGATACAACTGAAATAAGAGAGTGATATCTACTTACGTGGTTTGTTTAGGAAAGAGTGAGGGAGTAGGAGAGTTTTCTGGATCTTCCTCATGAGGAGAAACTACTTTGTTTCTACAAAGGATTCTAAAATCTACTTGCAGGGAGGACTGTATCCATCTAGATTCTCCAAAATGCACCAAGACAACCTAGTGAAACTGAATATGTTTGAAAGCTTTTTGATACCTACATCTTCACTTCCATTTGACCTTCCTGATTTGTTGGACACCATTGTGTATCGTTACATTTATAGGCCCATAAAACCAAATGTGAATGCCAGATGGAGTTGATGATCGCTTGAGACCATTATTCTACCTCTGTCTGCTTTTACTTGATAAAGGGTGATAGCATTAGTTAGGGTACATGATATTGTAAACAAAAGGAAAACAAATAAACCAAAAGTTCAGAGAAAAAGTTTCAACCTCTGATAATGCTGTCACCAAAGACTAGGTTTCTTTCCACCTTCTTTCTTGCTTCACATGATGTCTTATCTCTTTATTCCGAAGGTGTCTAACAACACGTGATCTGACTTATCAGGCTTGATTTACTGTATTTCAACAGTGACACAGAAGTGACTTACATTTAGTAGAAATCATAGTTCCAGTTTCGATCTTTTCTTGGGCTAGTGTCATAATAGATTGTAACGTCATGCAACATTGTATAGCAATTGTGGTACTGAGCCACAGGGAGGTAAGCAGTGGACACACTATAGAACACTGTTGTTAACATGATGTTCAGTAGGATGGGCATATGAGATGAATTTTTGCCTTCCAATATTTTCAACCTAGGATGCAATAGGTCTTTTGGGCTGTAATCCTATTATAAGTTGAGAAGAATCTGTTTCTCTTTCTGCTTCTTTCTTTGTCCAAAATAGTCTACTCCCTATGGAAGAATGTGTCATAAGAAGTCAGGGTGTAACTCAGTAGTAGAATGCTTCCTGGGCCTGCGTGAGGTTATGAGTTTAGTTCTTAGTACTGGAAAAAGAAATGTACCCGAGTCATGTGGTTGTGATCAAACTTTAGACTCACTTTTCAGAATGATTCGGATGCTGTTTATCTTGTGATATAAACTATAGACTATATAGTTTTTAGAAAGTTAAGTAAACTTGTAGCCCATGTAACTTTTATCATTAATCAAGTATGTTGCCATGAAAAGGAAGATAGTGAATGATGAACTATTACCTTCTTAAGTGAAATGACATATTTTGAGTACTTACAGCCAATTAAGCTTGCCTCACCCCATTTCATACCTACCAGCAGAACCCCACAAAAAGTAACTCATCATACCATGTAATGACAGAAGTGTCTATGAGCCAGGGATTTTACTATGTGCTTTCTACTTTCACATATATTTTTTAATCCTCCTGAATAAAATATCCCAGATTCTTGGATCTCAATGTCAGAGCAGGAATGAGATATTGCTGTTGCCTTTGTAAGCTTTTCTGTTTCCCTTTGAGTGTCTTCAACAGTTGTTGTGGAAAATCTTGCCAAGAAGCCAGGCATAACAATTGGTAATGCTTCAGACATAATGGACCTATTTGTAGATGAGGTTACAATTTGCTTCTCACATCCGCTGTAAGAAACACGAAGCTTCGCACTGCCTGTTTACATATCTGGGTTTCCACTTCTGTATTCATCACATAAAAACTTGAATTTGTACAGTACTAAAATTATGCTCTGTTCACAAAACACTGTACTTTATGACTTACATTTCAACCTCATTTTTTGCTCCTTTCCTACAAACAAAACAGGTTATATGAATTTAGCTGACGAGCTGACACTCAAGTCCTAATACTCTTGCTGCTTCAGACTCGTTCACTCCTCTCCATTTTTGGCCTTAGTCTTAGTCTTTCTGACTGCAGTTTCTCACGGCATATCTGTGGTAATGGGAGATGTTTTGAGGGCCTACTGTGTGCCAAAGTTCTAGTCACATTTCATCCCAGTAACAGCTTTGGAGATGTGCAGTGTTTTCATACCTCTCTTCAGATACAAGAGCCAAGCATCCAAGAAGTCAGTCTCCCCCGGTCTGGGTCAGAGGCGATACCTACCCCGGGCAGCCTGAGGTGCAGCTGCTGCCTCGGGCTGGCATCCATTTTTATCACTTCGATGCTCATCCCAGGGTCCTCAAACTGGATCTGCAGCATTTACTCTTGACCTTCTCAGAAACTTCTCCACCCTGAAACTTGTCAAAACTTGTCGTGTACACAATGCAACATTACTTAATGTAGTTAGTCCTCAGGCTGTGTGTTATGTGCCTCTGGATTTATTCATTACACGTAACTATAGTTTTGACCTTTTGATCTCATTCCTCCCTATTTCTTTCTCCTTCGTGTATGCAGAAAGTAGTTTTTAGGTGTCTTTCAACAGTGAAAAAGCTAGCGATGAAGGTGATGGATAGGATAATCTGCTTGATCATAGCCATCATGTCACTATGTGTGAATATCAAAGCAACAAGTCTGCCTAGAATATTTTCAATAAAAATGCATAATATGATCATATTGTACTTTTGCTAGAAATTCTCAACAGCTTTCCTTTGCTGTAGGTATAAATTTCAGATTCATTATTGTGGTTGTCCGGGGAAGAGGACTCAGAACCTTCATGGCGAACTCCAACTCCCTGATAGTCCCACAGTTAAAGAATCAATAACCAACAAACAACAAGGTCAGAACCTTGAGGAAAAAGGCTGATCCCAGACTCAATTGCTACTTTGAGCAGCGACAGCCAAAGGCCAGAAACTGCAGCAGCAGAAACGGAAGTAGAAGAACCCATAACCCGAGCTTGCTGCACTTTTATTTGGTACCAAGCCTTCAACCCATAATCCTAGCATACATAAAACAGGGGGGTCCTACAGTAATTCCTGTAGGAAGGTTAAATAGAGTGGGCAGACATCCTTAAATCCCAGTGAATCCCAGTAAGTCCCAAGGCCAATAATCTCAGTGCAGTAATCCTTGTTGTTTAAGATCCCACAGGGCGGGCAGACATCCTCAAATTCAACTAAGTAAATCCCAGTGAGTATTCTTAAATCTGAGTAAGTTGTCCGTGGTTCCCGACACCTTATATTTATTTTTTAGCCTAAATTCTTTGTTCTTTACTCCCTCCATGAAACTGCTCGGTCTGAATTCCCACTTCCAGCCTCATCTTGTAGATGATTACTCCTGCTCTGTGTGCACAAGGAGCATCAGCTGTGGGATGGAGCCTGGTTACACAGAGGCTCATACTGCGCTCTGCCCTTCCACCTTGCTCTCACACAGGTAGTAGCCTGAGCTGTTCAGCCCGCACCCTTCCACTCTGAGTTTGGGGTCGTACTGATGGTGTTCTCCTAGTCATGAGCATCAATGGCCCTTCTCTCTTCTTGTACACACTTCTCTGAGTCTTCCCTCCTATCTTCTTTTGCTAAGTACCTTAGGGATCCACCACTCCCTTCTCAACTCAGCAACTCTCCTACAATTAAGAAAACCCATGGTTTAAACTGAATGATGTTTGGATTACTGCCAAATCTCAGTTTGGATTACTACCAAATCCTTGCTGCTCTCCAGAGTCTGAGACTTAGCAAATGATGTCTCTTGGGGAAATGTGGCCAAGAAGTGGAAGTTCAGAATGGCCAGCACTAGGCCTGCGATCTGCTTCAGGTAAAGCTCCTCTGCAAAGTACTCTTGTGTTTCCATGGTGAATGGCTGCCCTGTGCACTGTGTCATATTTATCAGTAATCTCAGAGCCATCCTTGGTTTTTCTCTTTTGTCTGCCACATTATTGTTTCCTTTAAAGTTGCTCCCTGAAGTGTTTATTGGATAAACATTGTCTTTTCAGTTCTGTTACCTCTGACCTGCTTCAAGTATTTACCATCTCTCATTGGTAATACTGCAAAAGTGATCAAGGGTTTGATTCTGGTTCATTCTTTCTTTTTCTTTTCTTTTCTTTTCTTTTTTTCTTTCTTTTTTTATTTTTTGAGACAGGGTCTTGCTTTATGGTTCAGGCTGGCCCTGAGCTCAGCCTCAAACTCACATCACAGCAATCCTCCTGCCTCTGCCTCCCGAGTGCTAGGATTACAGGCATGAGCCACCACACCCGGCACTTGGTATGTGGTACTGATTGCTGCTGGGCATGAATCTCCACACCCAGAATTGTATGTGGTTATCAGGGATCGAACCGGGGCCCTTGCGCTTGCAGCAAGATGGGCGCTGGAACCACTGAGCTAAACCCCCAGCCCTGGTTCTTGTTCTTTCCTTACACTTCTTCTTCCAGGAAGAATCAAATCAAAGGACTAAACTTGGTGTGAGTAACGCATCTGACAGATGGAGCACCTTGGTGCATAGAGGTGGTATTCACGTACTACTGGTGTCTTGGTGATGCAAATTCTGAGCCAGGCCAGGCTCCTCCCCAGTGCCCTGCCACTTCTCTCTTGAGAATAACAACAGTGACAAAGCAGCAGTGGCAGCAGCTGCCACCATCATGCTCACGCAGCATGTAGTTATGGCACTCAGTAAGCTGGGTCCAGTTCAAAATTTACAACTACCTTACTTAGCCTGTACACTCCCTTGGAAGTAACCCGTGGGCTAGTAGTAGGTTTAAAAGAGATCTGTGCTTCCCCAACAGGACGCAGCTTCACTTTGGGTACCCACTCCCTTGTTGACCAGCACCGATGGGGTCATAAGGCTGGTGCTCTGCCCTCACCGGCGTTGGACTGGCATGAAGCCGAGAGGACTTTCAATCCTAAAAGTTGAAGTAAGAATGGGACAAAATCCTTGTTGACCTCCTGGGGTTCACTGGCTTCCACAGCAGCCCCTGAATGGCATGTTCTGTCAGTCTTGTTAGTCAGACCCGACTTCTGCCTGACGCTGTGTCCCAGTCTGAACCTCTAGCCTCTGTCTGTTCTGTGAGCTGCCCTCACACTGTACCAGGCCATTTTCATCCTCTTCCTCCTCCCCTGCTTCCTTCTCCTCCGTTTCCTTCTCATTCTACCCCCTCCCCCAACTTTGGTCACATTAGCCACTGTGGATTGAAGTTCTCTCTAGGCTGAGAACCCCAGCTGATGTAAAATAATCTCTTGAAATCTCTGTTTCAAAGGGAAAAACTGCCCCCTGAACCGGTTGGCCCAGGCCGTACAGTGATTGAAGGGTGCAGTGTAAGCTAAATGGATTTTTTTCATTTCAGGTCAGGTATTCTTCATAGCTTAAATGTTCAGGAAACTCCCTTGGCTCAGAATCTCATTTTGAATATTTGTTTTCATAATTTATTTTTCTGTATGATTTTTATGAAAGTCACTGAATCTCTTTCTGTCTTGTTTTTCTCACACAAAATGGGAATAATAATAACACACTGTAGGGTTGTTGTTGAGATGATATTGCTGAATATTACACATATATAATATGTATTCATACAGAAAGAAGTAAAGGTTAGTAATTACTGTTTTCACTCTATCACGTGGCCTTTTATGAATATTGTTGTGTTAAATGGTTTGTAAATTCAAATAATGGTAAAGAATATTTTGATTTCATTATTTTAGGTTTTTTTTTTTTTTTTTTTGTCACGGAAGTCTAATGCAAGTACCCCAAGTGCCTCTCTAGCATTTCACCAGGAAGGGTGCATGGGAGTTGATAATTTATTTTCTTTCTTTTTATTCTGAAAAATAATCATTAAAAAGATGGTGATTTTCTTCTTTTTTGACCAGTGAAAAGAACATCAAAGTCCAGGGTGTTTGACAAAGGGACCAGTTGGTTCCATTCAGGGGCACATCATGAATTGTTCGTTTTCAACAGAGGGAACAATTTATTACATTTTGTTTATGTAGCACCTCCCAAGGGCCCATTTCTAAGTGCTTCACAAAAGTCTTGTTCTCCCTGGAACACACGTGTCCTTCAAGGTTCCCAGGGGCTGAAGATCATGTGTACAAATAAAATAAACTCACCCTGAAGGCCAGTAATTTAGATTAATAAAGAGCTATGTTTATACAACTCTGCTAAAAAAAATTCTACATGGAGAGTCAAATCCAATTTTCTCAGGCTTCACAACTATTTCTAAACAAGGCTTGATGAAGAATGCCCTGTCTGGGGATACACAATGAGGAGTAAGTGTTCTCATGGTCCTCGGACCCTTGAGACTCTATTTCTGTGACCCAGTTTTCCCCTCAAGAGTCCACTCAGAGGTTGAAGCAACTTGCATAGAGAAGATCCTGCATTTGTAGGAATTAACTGAGGCCCGTACTCTCCATTTGTCTACTCAGCCACACATCCATCCACCCATTCATGTACTTATAAAAAAAATATTCCAATATATGACAGCTCGAGATGGGAGGTAAAATGCCTGTGTCTCCTCAAGGTCTCCTGGCGCCTCCTCAGAGACCACGTAGGATCAAGGCCCTCAGTCACTCTTAACCCAGCCTCTGTGACACCCTAGGTTTCTTCCCCTTTCCTTCCAAAGTTTTGATGAGAAGGATCAGAAAGGAAAACCACAGCATCAACACAAATAGCTGAGGAAAGAAGAGGGGGGCAGAGGGCACTGGGAGTGCATGGTTGTGTGAAGATAACATTTTCCACCAGGGATGTGAGCCAGGAAACACGTCCTCCCTCTGGCTGCCTTCCCGCCAGGGTTTCCTGACCAGACGGGGATCAGCCTTTGACTCCTCACTGACACCCTGTCTTGCCAGTAGTGGAGCTGTGGATTCTGAGACATCATAGCAAACTCTTCCTAGGAACTGTTCTTGCTTGCTGGACTTCTGTACCAACTCTCAGTATTTTTGTTCTTTTCTGGATACTTCTCTCACCTCAGTTCAATTAACATCTTCACCTCTGTGATCCGGGCCCTGCATACTCCCCACCTCACTCCTGAAGCTGACTTCTCTACTAAAACACCCTGCTGTTCCATTTTCTATTTCAGATAATAGCAGCCCTCTGTGCCTAGTGTCTCTACTTGTCAGAATTTATTCATGGAGTGAGGTGCCTACAGTCTTTTATTCTGTACCTAATATAAGGTAATATGCTAAATGCTGGTGTTCAAACATCCTAATTTTCATGAAGCTTCCAGTCCTTGATGATACAGCATGTGTGTATGTGTGTGTACGTGCTTGCGTGTGTAGAGCACAGAACAGCAATGAGATTACATAGCTGGTGGATCCATCAAGGTAGAAAAGAGATGTGCAGAATTTGTGGGGGGGTTGGGGCTGTTAGTGGGCCAGGGATGCTTCCTAGAGGAGTCAAATGATCATTGTCCTTTTTCCCACGTCACCTTAAAGCACTACATCTGTGGGTCCTTCCTCCTGCTGAGGGACACTTCCAATCCTTCTCTTCCTACACAGAGCTGTCTCTTCTCAGGCCTCCAAATTGTATCTCTAGCAGTGCTTCCTTGAACCCTTTCCCAGTGCCTGCTGGTGCAAGAAGTCAGACTATTCTTGGTATGTTTTCCTTTCCATTGTAACACTACTCTGTTCTCCCTTTTGGGGGTTGTGTTTTCCACACGTCTGTCACCCTTTCAGAATGTGAGCCCTGAGGTGCTTTCTAATTCATCTCTTCCCTCCTGGGTCCAGCAGTAGCCTCCATGCCCAGATAGGTGTATGGATTTACTGTTGTGTGAGTTTGTGTGGAGTAGTGAGGTGTGCACACAGATTCCCAGTAATCTTCCTCTCCTGGTCACCTGAGACCAGTGAGATGCTATTGTCTGCAATTAGTGATAAGGTGGATAGATTAGTGCCACGTGGACAAAGCCTGGCTCCCACATGGGCCCCAAAGTAATTTTTTCATCAGCTGCCATAAGGTCACTTCTAACCCAGGGGGGTTGGTACAGAACAGGTGCTCAAAAATGGCCTTGAATAAATGCATTTAGAGGTGAAGATGTAGAGGAAGGAAATACTTCCCTACTAATTGCTGCTATTATTAATATTGCTTTAATCTTAGATGTGCTTTAGAAATGCTATATATTTGACATGTCTCTGGAAGAGAAAAAGAATAGGAAAAGTCTTAAATGTGTAGACTTAGGCTGAGCATTCTCTTGCTGCTATTACAGAACATCATTTTACCTTTCTTTGATTGTAGGAGGTGGTGTTGTTGTCTTTGCTTTGGGGATAAACACATTAGTGACGTCTACAGAAGTCTTCAAAGTCATCTTGGTAACATGCAGCAGAGCTGGAGATTGAATTTGCCTTAATCTAGTGCTAGAATTTCCAAGGGCTGGTCAATCAGATTTCTAGTTCATTAAAAGCTAAAATATGTATCTGGCTAAAGATCCAGCCACCGATACTCGGGTGTCATTTAGTGTCACTTTTATCACAGGCCCAAGTCCTTTGGTTGTTGTGGTGAAGGAAATCTCAAATTTGTTAGATATGAACTTACTGTTTCTGTATTTCAGATATTTTAAGAAATGAGTTCCCCAAAGAATGAGGCCAACTTGTCAGTTCTCTTGGGTGGGAATGTGTGCTGGTGTGGATGCTGCCGACCCCTCGGTATCTATGGGATGTCAGTTCTTGCCACAGGCTCTTCTTGTCTCTGGCAAACATCAATAAAGCCCTTTAAGCAAATCTGTACATTTGGGGGCCGGCTGGTGAGGCACGTGTCTTGAAGCACCCCTTTCCCAATAATCGAACTCTTGTGCACTGCACTGAATGAGATCCTTTCTCAGGGGACCAGTATATGTTTGTTTGTTGGCATGGTCCTAATGACTTAAAGAAAAATGCCGGAAACCAGTCTTGTGCTCTTTCCTGAAAAGAACATTGGCCCTTTGTTCAAGCAATGCATTTGCAGAACAGCTTCTGAGTGAGTCCTTGGAATTCCTCATGGTTTATATGTCTTTGTAAGCGCTGGGCAATGAAGAAGCCAAGGTTTTCTTTTGATTTTTTCTTTCCAATGAATACAATATTGTATTGAGCACATTCTCCCTCAATTTTGATAAAACCAACAACTCACAATAGCAACTTGGGTGGAAAAAGAAGAAACATGAATAGAATGTGATAGTGTTGTAGGTTGTTTGGCATTAGGAGGTTAAGGATGTGAGTGCTGCAGCCAGAGCCCCAATCTCACATTCTCCTCTATTGTCTTTGCTCAGGAAAAACATTGTATTTGTTCTGGGAACAGCAAAGCTGCTCAGATGTGCAGTGTTTATAGTATTCTCCACGATGCAGGTACACTGTCTACCTTTTGACTTTCCTCACCAGAGATACTAGTTAACTTAGAAAGAAAGAGCAAGGAATAGCTGGGGGATTACAGAGTTGGGGCAAATGGACTTGGCCACCAACCTGGTATCCTTGAAGACTAGGTTTGGGATAAAGAAAGTTCTGCACGCTTCTCATCTTCACTTTCTTCTTTGTACAAAATGGCAGCTGTAAGTTGTAGTATGCAGTTGTGCTGAGGGTTGAGTAAGAGAATGTCAATTGTCCAACAGGGTGGTACCCAAGGTTCTTAACACTCTCCTCCAGCCTTCCTCCCTTGCCTTGTGTTCCCAGAGCTTCCAGCAGCCAGCCTGGCAAGGAAGGTGACAGACAAGTCGCATTCTTTGATGAGGCCATTGTAACAGAACGCTGCCCTTCGGTGAGACATTTATGTTTTCCTCATTCTACAGGTTAGAGGTCCAAGACCAGGGCAATGGCAGGCCGGGCTTTTCTATATCGCCTCTGCTCTGCCTGCAGATGGCCGCCAGCTTTCTGGGCCTTTTCCTCTCTCTGTCTGAATCCTCATCATTTCTCATAACGGTACTGTTACAGTGGCTCGAGGCCCATGCTAATGAGTCATTTCAACTTAATCACTTCTTTAAAGAGAGTGTCTCGAGAGGCAGTCACATTCCCAGATATGGGGAAAAAACTCAGATGTATAAATTTGGGGGGAGCGGGCACAATTCAGCCCATAAACCAGATGGAACCTTTTTGGTACAGATGGAGGATCCTGCCTAGAGAAGTACATCTCACTGTCATTCTTTCATCTCCAAATTCTCCAAGTTCTCTGCTCAAATGCTACTTGGTTTTATCCCTTGGCTTTTAGCAGGCTTGAGTTCCATCATGTACCAGTCAGGCTGAATGGCCAGCGGGGCAGTTCGATTGAAGCCAGACTGCTTCTGTCACTCTCACAGCTCTGAGCTCAGGCGCTGGTCCGGGCAAAACTCTCTAGAGTCTGTGCATTTTGCGCAGTTGCATCCTGGGGAAATGGACGGCCGCTGTAAAATGAGCAGAACTTACGGTGCAATGCCCTCCTAGGACTCCAGGAGCTGACGGCCGGACAGCACCGTGCCAGCACAGAGTAGGTCCTCTACGGATGCTAATCTTATAAACCAGTAGTTCTCAAAGCTTTTTTCTTTTTTTTTGGTGGGGGGAGGGAAGGACTTCAAAGAGCTGCACACACAAGAGTGATGATGATTCTCCACGGTTGCGGAGTCCATCAGGTTGCCGGCGAATCTGTCCCTCAACTGCCAGGCCCGGGCTGTGTGCGTCTCCGGGTGCCCAGAGGTGGCTTTGCGAAGAGAAGCAAACAACACCACCTATTCACGAGATGGCCGGCTCGGCTTGGCAGGGCCACGAGGGATTTGGACTCAGAGAGCTATTGAAGGGAGCCACAAAGACACGTTTTCTCCCAGCTGCCTGGAGTGAGGACCGGGCACAAGAAGGGGCTGTTTGCATCAGCCGGCAGCCGGCAGAGTCTGTCAGAGCAGCTGAAGGGGAGGAGTCCGCAGAACGCCCAGGAAAAACAAGCGCGGGGCTCAGGCCGGGAGGGAGCATCAGGCCGCGCCACACAGCGGGCCCTTCTCCGGGGCTGGCAGCCGCGCTCTGCCCGCAGTCTGGGCCCGCGGGCAGGAGGATGGGCCCTTTCTTCTTTTTCTCCTTAAAGAGAGAATTTATGTCAGAGGAAAGAGAGCGTGTGTTGTACGAACAGTGAGTGCCCAGTGGAAAGCTTTGGTGTTAAATGGAGGCCGGAATCAAATCGGCCCTTTGTGTGTGCGAGGAGACGGGGCGGCCCTGCTGTTTGGGACCTTTGGGATGCTCTCCCTTCCCCTCCGGCTGCACCCTGAGGTCCTTGCTCTTGTCCCCCGACCATTCTTTCCCAGCCCATTTCTTGTTTTCTATTTTGAAACAAGGTCTTGCTAAGTTGTCTAGGCTGAGCTATAACTTGACAGTCTCTTGCCTCAGCCTCCTAGAGCGCTGGGATGACAGGCGTGTTGCCACCATAACTGCTTGTTCCTGTCTTTGCTGTTACAAGAGCTCAAGGTGACTGTCCCTGTGTCGTGTCTCATCTCATTTCCCTGGCGCCCTCCGCTTTCCCTGCTACCGCTGACTGCGTCGGAGACGCCCGCGTTCTCACTGTGGAGAGGTGAAGGGAAGCCTTCGGGGCCAGGGAGGAGTTGGGGCTGGGGCTCAGTCCGCGCTCACCGCCCTACAGCGGGGCGGGCGTGCAGAGGTCAGGGCCCTGCTGAGCGGGAGGGAAGCGCTGCTCCTCCAAGACTCGGGGAAATGATGAGCCTGTCCCCGCCACGGGGCCTCTGGCGTCTGAGCGGATCCACGGTGCTGCTTGGGCAGAACCTGAACCCAGGACCTGCTCCAAACCATCGCGTTTCAGCAACTGTTGAAAGCTTCTGTCTGTCCTGCGTCCTTGACTTCCTTCGCTCCTGTCCCTTCTGCTCGCTTGCTCTTTCTTTCTCTTTCTTTCTTTCTTTCTTTCTTTCTTTCTTTCTTTCTTTCTTTCTTTCTTTCTTTCTTTCTTTCTTTCTTTCTTTCTTTCTTTCTTTCTTTCTTTCTTTCTTTCTTCTCTCTTTCTTTCTCTCTTTCGTTTCTTTCTTTCTTCTTTCCTTTCTCTCTTTCTTCTTTCCTTTCAAGACAAGGTCGTGCAGTGTCGTCCTGGCTGGTCCCCCACTTCTCGCTCACGCAGTCTCCCGGGAGCCAGGGCTACAGGGGTGTGGAACAGCCGACCTGTGTGTGATAAGCTCATCGCCCCGAGCGCGGGGAGAGCTGCTCAGTGCGGGCGCTCTGCGCGCTGCCTGCAGGGGGCGCCTTAACTCCCACCGGGTCTGCTAAGGCCGCGGCCCGCGGCTCTGAGAGCTTTGTGATCAGGGGTGGCTCGCCCGGGGTCACCAGGGACATCTGAGATCCCAAAGATTTTTTTTCCCATTTAAGACAATTTTTTTTTTTCCTGAAAAAGGATGAAGCTATCACTGTGATCTGAGGATAGACGTACACAGAATCTTCTTTGGCTTCAGCAGGTGTTTGAGATGAGGGAGCAGCGCAGGTCACCGACCCAGGGCTGCGGAGAAGAGGACTTTGCAGGAGCCCAGCAGGGCGCTGGGGTCCGAGCTGCTGCCGCAGAAGCACCTGCAGAGCATTGGGGATGGCAAATCCGAGCTTCCCCACCGTGCACCCTTCTCTCTTCCTGACACCTGTCTATTTAAGTATATGGAATAATCAAAGCTTTCCTTGTTTCTAAGTAGTATTTTAAATTACACTGTAAATACATTTGGCTAAAATATACCTGTGAAAAAACTGTCCCCCCCCCCAAGAAATAAGTGCTTTTAAACTTTTCATATAATCCTTCTGACACTTTTAGGAATATATAAATGTACACTTTTTAAAAAAGTAAATCATATTTTAAATACACATCTAAACCTTTTCTTCACTTAATAAAATAACCAAAAGCTCTCTGTTATTAGCACAGAGAAATCTGTTTCATTCTATTAAGCAGTTGCATAGCTTTCTGTAATGTATTTAACCAATCTTCTTTTGTTTTAAGTGATATTCTACTAAAATTTGCATCAGCAAATATTAGTATGCATGCTTCCTTACAAATGTATCTGTATGGAGTATGCCAGGAGGTGGTAATTCTTAGTTAAATGGTATGTGCACTATCATTTTTTAGAAATATTACCAAATTATCTACCAAGACGGGTGTCTCTAACAGTGAATAGCTATTTCCCCACTCTCTTGTCAATACTGAGTACTATCAGCATATTTACTTATTCATTCATTTTTTGGAATTGAACCAGGGCTTCATGCATGCTATATGTATATTCTATTTTTTTTTTTTTTTTTGAGACAGGGTCTCACTTTGTAGTTCAGGCTGGCCCCCAACTCACTATAGCCCAGGTGATCCTTGAACTCACAGCAGTCCTCCTGCCTCTGCCTCCCAAGTGCTGGGATAACAAGTGTGAGCCACCACGCCCAGCATTGTGGACTATGGTACTGATTGCCGCTGGGCGTGAGTCTCCACGCCCAGTATTGTTATGTGGTTACCGAGAATGAAACCCGGGCCCTTGAGCTTGCAAGACAGGCGCCGGAACCCTTGAGCTAAATCCCCAGCCCTGTGTATCCTATCATTGAACTGTAATTCCAAGACAGACATCTAAATTTTTGTTACAGAAAACTAGCATCTTATTATTCTAATGTGCATTTCTTTCAACGTGAGTGAAGCTGACTATTGCTGTATGTGGATTAACTGTCTCTGATTTTTCTTCTCAGGTGTGTCTGCACGTGTCTTCTGTTTCTGTTGGATTTTTCAATCTTAATTTTATTAGTTTTTAATCATGTGTTCATGGCAAGCTGGCTAAAGAAAGTGCTCAGTAATCTTTAAATCCTGATATTGCCCACCTTGAGTAAGTCCCCCCTTTTGAGTGTAGGATGAACTAAGTGACTCACTTGTAGGAAATTCTGAACCACAAAAGTGATGGATCTCACTGAGTTTTGTGTCTTTGGTGCTCTTTCTTTTTCTTTGCATAAAACACTTTAATTATGAACAAAGTATCTCACACTCAGTATCATTTTGAACAGTTTCCATTTCACAATATCTGTTGTATTTGGCCCGTCTTTACACTTTCAGTTTCTCACACCAGAGACACAATGCGATATATGTGTCCGATGTAGAGTAGGGTTTCAAGGTAGAATGGGGCAGCCTCTGTGGAAGTCAGTGTGGAGATTCCTCGAAAACTAGGATTAGAGGTCCTGTTTGACCCAGATATTTCCTTTCTGGGTATCTTACCAAAAAGAACGAGAAGCATCATATTGTAGAGATATATGCACACCCATGTTTATAGCAGCACAGTTTGTAATAGCTAAATCTTGGAAAGAGCCCAGTTAGCCATCCACTGATGAGTGGTGCTCTTTCTTACATGCTCATGCACTCTCCCAGCTGACTCTCTGTGGGAGCCTGATGCGTTGTGAAGAAGTCTAGTTTTTCCTGAAGGAGAGATCATGTGCAGACAGTGACTCTGGAAAGTGAAGGTTTCCTGGAGGAAAATTTGAGTGTCCAGCTGATGGCAGCACCAGTGGCAGCATTGGTACCATCCAGGAAAGTATCATTTTCCTGCCTCCTCACACAGAATGAGAGTGGCACTCCCGTTGGCCCCTTGACTGGAAAGGCTAGAAAAATCAGCGAAGAACAATTAGGTTCTCTTTTATATTTGCAATTATAATTTCTTTGTGGTATAATACTATATTGGGGAACCCAGAAAAGTTCAAGAGATCACGGGAATCTGCATCCAACCTCTGATTCTGTTTCTTACAGTCTTTGTGGCCTTAGGCAAGTCATTTAACTAAACTTCAGCTTCCTTATCATGTGGGGATTAATAAGTGAATACTTAGCACAACTCATGTATACAAATTAAGTGCAACTTGCCAGGCCAAAGACCTATCTACTTGAAGTTATCGGTACTCTCAAGGTGGGGATGGTGAAATTTTGTAGCTTGGCTGAAATAAAAATTGAATAATGCTAATTTGTAAATCAAATAATGCTAATTACCTAAGAAATGGTATCCGTCCTTGGAATGTTCCCTTTTTGTATTCAGTATTTTATCTGATTCTTGTCAAAACTTTTCCAAATGGGTTTATTTATCTTCATTTAATGGAGGAGAAAGAGAGCCTCAGACAGACTCAGTTAGCTGCTCAGAGTCCTGGCACTGAACAGCTCAGTCTGTATTTGAGCCTTGTTCCGGTCAATTCCAAACCCTGTGTTCCTACCTCTTCCCTACATTACTCCATGCAGCCAAGACAAAGCCTATGATGGCCACCTGTTTACTTACAATTTGTAGGGGTAATTTCTTAATTTCCTCTTTGCACTCCATCTCTGTCTTTTTAAGTTTTGCCCGTTTCCTTGGTAACAGAATCTCGCTTTGTCCATCACTTTGAGGTTGAGCAAATCAGGCACAAGTGGGCATGATTTAACTTTTGCATTTACAGGTAGTTATAAATCTCTTCCTATCCCTGTCCCTGAGCACTCTGGAAAATAAAGGCTTGCAACCCGATCCTGCCTCTTCCTTTTTGATTCTCATGGCATTCTTGTTGGATTAAGAGTGTCCAGTTTCCTTGGGAGGAATACACGTGTCCGTCTGAATGGGGAGAGCGTAAGCCCCTTCACTGAATTCCTCAATGGGAGTTTTTATGGAGTGTATTTTCACCTCGCTGAGCTTTTTATTTCAACCAAAATTCTTTCATCCATGCAGGCAGGTGAAGAAAGTGGGAAAATGATGCTGAGAAAAGAAGAGCTTTAGAAGTTTGAAAAGCAAGAGAAAGCCAAAAGAATTTGTCCCCACATTTGCTTATTATAAGGTCTAACAAGCCATCAGACCAGTAACAAAAGCACAAAAAATTTTATCATTGGTGAGCACTGTGGGGTATAATACAGGCCATTTATTAAGAGAACTAGCCAATTTATTTGGCCATTCATTTCATCTCGCATTTATCACTATTCACTCATTCATGTTATTGTTTGAGCATCTATAGTCCAAGTCCTGTATTTACAATGATGCAATTATATTTGATAGCTTAATCAAAATGAGCTTTAAATGTGTGCATTGACCAAAAGTCCACACAGGTACTTAATGCTTTTAGAACATAAATGTCAGCCCATGGATTCATTTACCCATCTTCTGATGCATTGCCAGGATGATTGGTGCCTTGATTTTCCTCTTTCTTAGAAAAATAAAATAGTAACAAAATCAAGAATAGCACACATGCATCGTGTGCCATTCACATTTCCAGTTCTACTTTCTTTAAAATGGATCAGGAACTTAAAGACATACTTTGGAAGCAATTTGATTTCCGACTTGTAACTTTTAAGGTGTTTTTCTGCCAATACTTTATGATTGTTTTGTTCATAATTAATGTTTGTGACCATTGTGCCCTTTTCACAAATGTGACCAGAGGATTGGATTTTTCACTTTTTTAAAAAAACGAAACTACACATAAACATTGCTAGTGGCAAACCTATGGAACACCTCTGCTCTCCCTTCAGAGAGAAGGCCTTTGCTTTTGATGGGCTCCTTCATGAGCTATTTCAGTCTTCAAGGGATCATCCTGGGTCTTAGAAATAATTTCAGCTCTAGAAGGCATTGGTGAAATGCAGCTTAATCATTTCATGATCAGGAAGAGGCTTTATACTAAGAGGTTAAATGGATATCAAGAAAAAATTCAGAATGTGCAAATCCAGGAAGAGTATTTGGGTACATACTGACAGCAACCTCAGTTGGGTACAACCTATAAATGCAACTGTAAATGTTGATTAAGAAAGATGGTGCCTATCTATGCAAGGTTATAATATAACTAGGACAAACATATTCACTTTAATGGTAATATATTCATTATGAAGTGTTTAGTGCAAAAGCATATTAGAAAATGCTTATAAAATTCTAATGGAAATATGCTTAGAGAAAGATTAAATATACAGAATGGTTATTTCAGCGTCAAAAGCAATTGCTTCAGTTTTGTGCCTCTTTTTTCTGTTCTTATCTATATTAACAGATATTTTTCTAGAATGAATACATATTGCTTTTATAATTAAATCAATAAGACAACAGTAAAAATGTATCACTTTTTAATTCTTTTTCCCCCCTTTTTGCTGTTCTGGAATTGAACCAAGCCTTCACACTGAGCTATGTCCCACCTTTTCTTTAGTTCTTATTTTAAGACAGGGTCTGACTAATTTGCTAGACTGGACTTGATTTAAATTCTCCTGTCTCAGCCACCCACAGTGCTGGAATTACAAGGGTATGCCACCACATACTTTTAATTCCTAACTCTTACTTTGGTTGACCTAAAGACTAATCCCAGGGCTTGTCATTTTATGCAAGTGCTCTGCACTGATGTGCATCTTCACCTCACTTTTCCTTTCTTAAGAGAGTAAGGCAAGCAGCAAATTCTACTGCAGTTCAGACAAGGAAACCCCGTAGGTGAGGGCTATGGTGGACAGCATGTCTGGTCACCCAAAATGAGCCTTAAGTGAAAGGAAGGGTGAGTGCAGAAGGGCACTCATTTCTGGAGCACCCGCTCTTGGAGTGTAGATGTATATTATCCCCTTTAACCCTCACCAGGACCTGATGAGGTGGGTACTACCACCATGCCAGCTCACAGAGGAAGAAATCAACAGTGACAACCTTGAAAGTGAGGATTTGCTCACTGATACGATGCACTTTACTGCGGGCAGTTTAATCACCCACGGACCCTCATTCCCACACAGGGGCTATTGTTGTGACATGCTCAGGGCTCAGTGACTAGACTGGGAGCTCCACAGGGCCAGGATATATGTGTTTAGTTCACTATTCTGTCTACAGCTCTAGATAGAGAGTGCAGCACAAAGTAGGCTCTCAGTTAAACCTGTGGATAGAGTGAACCTGCAGTGGGAATCAGTCATTCCTGCACTTTGACCTCACAGATTGTTTTAGGAGACCCCAGTATGATACTAGGCTCGACAGGACCTTATAAACTATAGAACCACATACTAATGTTTGTGGTCTTCATTTCTAAAGATTTTCTTTTATTGGCTTTTCTGGGAGCCAAATTCATTTTTTTTTTTTTGAACTGCCAATGACATTCCTGCAAGAAAGAGATTTAATCTAGAAACTTTGGAAAGCGAAGGAAAAACATACAGAATGATTTGGTCTTAGATTGAGCTCATGAGATGCCTTAAACTATTTTAGAAATGGGACTCTGAGGGCATATTAATAGATATTATTTTGAAATGTTTGGGAGCCATCTCTTACTTTCATCAAACTGAGAGACAAGCTGAGACATGTGAGGGAAGACCCACCTGTTATTAGCTGCATAATAACTTGTCACTCGACCCCAGTACAAATCTGAGGAAGTGTTGATTTTCCTACTTCTGTGGTCAAACTACATGGCCAAGTGTCCTCTTACAGAGTGAGGGCAGGGTAAGAGGACAGTTGGAGATGTCCTGGGTTCCCACACGATGCTGTCCATCAAACTGCTAATCTTCTTCTCCAAGATTTTATTTTTTCTTGATGTAATGGAAGAACATCATCTTTGGGTCAAGTAGTCTTGTTACCTTTTACCTGTATAAGTTGGGGAGTTTCTTTCCCACAGCCTCAATTTCTCTAATTTGCAATGCAGGAGTCATGAACCTGCCTTGCGGAAGTGTTAGGAGGGATTAAACAAAGCAATCCTATCTGCCTGGTATGGTGCTTCACTCAGTGACTTTTGGTAAATGTAAGTTATTTTCTTTGTCTTTTTTCCCAAATTTTAGTAGTTGGGTATGAATGGACTTTTCCAAACAGAAATTCACTCTTAAATATTTTAGTATGGAATGATTTTATTGAAATAAAGCGGGAACTCAAAAAATGCCTCCCATGGTTGAGATGAGTTTTCAGACCACAGATGCGATTCTATATTTTAGTGCTGTGCAAAGAACCTAGTGAAGTCCTATAGAATCGTAAGCTCACATAGCGATGTCAGACACAGCTTTAGAAAACTGAGCATGCTGAGCAGGGACCTACCCAAGGTCTCATAGCTGCTGGCACTCAAGGTGGTGGTCCCGGTACATGTAAGGAGGCATTTCTACAACCCGAGACTTTACTCATCCTTGAAAAACGGAACACAGGCTCTGACTCATGTGCCTGCGTCTCTGGGACAGTAATTTCTTCTGAATCCGAGGGGCCTAGCTTAATTTGTTGGTGTATTTACTCTCTTCTCTAACTCATGTATGCTAGGACTGCAAGATCAGAAGTGGGAGAGTCAGAAATGCAAGATTTCCAGAAGCAGATGGGAGCCGGGCATGCTGTCTGGTGTTCTGACATGTCTGTGTTGTTCTCTGTCTCTGAGAAATCATCCTGCAACCAAAGATAAGTAGGTCACTTTGCCATTCATACTTTCATTCCTTCATTTATTTATAAAAAGCTCACTGAAACCAGACAATGAGTTAGACACTTTCTAAAGTGTAGAAATTATAGAGATGAACAAAACAAAGGGGGAAACAATGAGAATCAAGTCATGTCATATTCTGGTACAAACACTCAATGTTGAATGTGATGATGATGTGTATTCATAATGTACCAATAAAGATCTGAATTTAAATACAAACAAACAAACAAACAAGAAAACCCATATCCCATCTCTAGACAGAATACAGGCTTCTCTTTTCTCAGTCCTTCCTTGAGGCCGACAGGGTCTATTGTCCTGACCTTTGGAAGGTGTTTCCTGACTAGGCGACCCTGCTCACCACCCACAGAGGCCAGCAGGAGTTAGGAAGACATGGAGACAGTCCCACAAAGAAAGAGGCTCCTCCATTCTTGTTCCCTGATAAGACTATGTGCTGAACGTGTGGTTTCTGTCTTCTCTGTGTTCGCCTCTGCATCACCTACGTTGTGCAAGGCTGCTCATTACTTCCCTCCCCTCACAAATCAATTCCATTCTTATTGAGCTTTGAAGAGTTTGCTCAATATTTCATAGGGGAGATGGAAGGGAAGGAAAATTATAACACATGTGATCACTCAAAATACTTAATAAAAGCAAAACTTGACTAGGATTTTTTTCTACAGAACCTCTTTCCTTGCCCGGATGCACCCTAACTCTCTCTCTCCACCCCGTCTCTCCAAATTCAATGACTCCAGCCTCTTTTTCCTGTCATTTCATATCCACTTTACATTCTTTCTACATTTAACCATGTAACAGCCCTTAGTGGAAAATTAAAAATAAATACCTTCTCCCCACCAAATGTGAGTATATTTTCCTGTATATAGGCCAGTTATCTGTGGCAGAAGAGAGAAAATCTGATACAGAAAATCAAGCTTCTACTTCCCAACTCCTCCCCTTGGTCTTCAAGACCTTTCCTGCTGCTGTGCATGCTGCTCCTGTAGCCATGCTGTCGCTGTAATTCACTCTTGGTGGTCACAGATTTAGGGGACATGGGAACCCATGTACAGTAGCCCAGGAGGGGGAGTCTCTTCTTGGCACATAGGTGACCCCTGATGGTGCTAAACACTGCTCCTCTCAGAACAGTTGTTGCCAACTCTAGGCAGCTTCTGTTCTTCCAGAGAACAATGACTTTCTCTTGTTCAGTGTCTCTGTAGGGGCCTGAAGTGGTCATGCTCTGTTGGTTTATTACTTCTAGATGTTGATGTCCAGGCAGCGTCATGCTCTCAGGTGATGCATTTTGGAGATTTGCCAGCAGCTAGATTCTCAGGATTGGGCTGAAACTCTTCGGGTGAGTCATGAAGCAGGCCATCTTTACAGGGTTCCTTATACCCAGAGGCCATTTTCTTGAGAAGCAGAATCTGTGGCTCCAAGAACAACATTCCAGGTTCTATTGACCTTTTTAATTCAGGATGGCAGAGGTGGTGGGGAGATGGGAGTGGAAAACAGGAGAGATAAGAGTGTTATAAATTGCAAGAAAACTGTGAAACCCTGAGAAATCATTCAGATGGAGTGCTGCCCTGTTTTAAACACTGTCTTAAGCACTTGAAATATATGAATGAGCAAATTGGTCTTTATTGCCTGTAGATTTCTGTGGTCATTCTACTATTTAAGGGTCCCTCTATCAGGACACCGTAGTCCACAGCAGGACGATCAGGCCTAGATGTGTTGCCACTGGCGCTGATAGATGGAGAAGCAGACTACTGGTTGTGGGTGCAGGCAGCAGGCCAGGAAGAGGGACAGAGAAGGTTGCAACCTCCTGGATTTCAAAGGTAGAAAGAAGGTCGTGGAAGAAAACAGTCCATTTGGAGGTGCATAGACTTTTTTTTTTCTTTTTTTGACCTAGTCTTTCTTTTCTATTGAGTTTTTGTTTTTGATGATTGGAATTTTATCTCTCATTTCATTTTTTCATTTTCAGTTATTATTGTCGTTACTTATTTCATTAAGTCTTCATTTTTCTCTTTTCTTACTGTCTCTCTTTTAATTTGTTCTCTTATTACTTTTTACTTTTCCACCCTCTAGTTTACTATTTTTCATTTTTTAATCTTTTATTCTTGTTGGTTTTTGGGGTTACTTTTTTCTAACAGTATTAATTGTCTTTTAATCTTTCCTATGATTCCCTATTTGAATATATTACTTAATTATTATCTTCCACTGCTTGATTTTTCAAATTTTATAATGTATATCTTTACTAGTATGACCATTAAATGTTATGAATCTATAGTTAATTATATCTTAGTGGAGGTGAATGCTGTTGTTCTAGTGAGTAGTTATTTGTTGTAAATCAATATCAGGTTTGTCTTAGAATTGGTAGTGAAGTTATAGATCTCTTTTCTATGGTTAAGGTGACAAATTATTTGTTTTTATCCAGTTTTTATTTGATGCTACTGTTGATGATTTCAATACTTTTGTGAAAGTGACATATTTTTTGCTGTCAATTGGTTTTTGCTGAATGCCAATATCTGGATTGCATGGAAGTCTTACACTATGTGGTGGCCAAGTGAGCATTGGATCAAATAAACTACAACCTCCTCTCCCAAATAAATGAAGGTGGCTGGATCCTGGAACAAAGGCAAAACCAGTAGTTAGTTATTCCCAAAGGTGATCTCTCAAAAGTAGACGTTATTTAAAATAAGTTTCCTTACCAGAACAAAGCTACCCACCAAAACCAATGTGTAAGACTCAGCACAGAAAACCAATCAACCAACAAAAAATAGACACATGAAAAAGCAAGGCAAGAAAATGCCTTCAAAAGCTCCCAACTTCCCAAAACTGATCCAGAGGGCTCCAAGAGAGAAAGAAATACAAAGTTATACCGCCAAAAATACCTGAAAAGGTAACAGTGGCATTAGTAAATCAGATCAATGGGGCATTTGGTGAATTCAAAGCCTATATAACTGAAGAGATACTAATCCTAAAGTAATAATCATCAAGTCTAAAAATATTATAATGTAAAACTAGAGAAGCTACAGAAAGAGATCCAAACCAGTAGTGCTCAGTATAGAACAGAATTAGACTCTAAAATGTTCTGAACAGAAATCAAGGAGAGTAAAGATTCTGTTGAAAATATAGGCAGCAGAAAAGACCAATATGAAGACAGATCTAGAAGTCAGGGCTGTGGTGGGTGGTCAAATAATGATATATACCTTAAAAACAATAAGAAAACATGAAACATAGATTCTTTAGCTGCTAGATGATGCAAAGAAGACTAATCTAAGGTTAAACTGAATTAGTAAAAATTCAGATGGGAGCACAAAGGGCATAAAAATACCTTATAGAAGAAGTAATACCAGAAAACTTTCCAAATATAGAAAAAGCATTTAACATAAGCGAGACATATAGAATCCCAAAATGATGATCAGAAAAGACAACTCCAAGGTGCATCACTGTCAGAATATGAGAAATTCAGCACAAGAACAGAATCTTAAAAGCTGTAAGAGAAAAGCAACAAATTACTTATAAAGGAAAGCACATTAAAATTATAGCAGACTTCTCAACACAAGTCTTACAGGTAAGGAGAGCAAAAAGTGAAACATTTTGAGAAATACCCTAAAAGAAAATAACTTCCAGCTCTGACTGGTGTATCAGCAAAATTATCTCCCAAAATTTATGGAGAAATAGATATTTCCATGATGAAGTACACCTAAAGAAATTCATTGCTACCAATCTGAAAAGTTCTCCAGAATATGCTAGGAAGAGGAGGCAACAAAGCTAACGATGGTAAAAATCTCTAGAAGAATAAATGGACTGATCAGAACATGCAATCAAGTAGAAGGATAAGCAATGGAATCCACAGCAGGAAAATAATACAGTGACAGGAATAAGTCCATACCTCCCATTTATAAGCATCAATGTTAAAGGTCTCAACTTGTCTAAGGGCACATTATTCTAATTATTAAAGAAACAAAGTCTAACAATGTGTTGATTAAAAGAAACATTTTAACCCCCTCTCAAATTAATAGACTAAAAATCAAAGCATAGAAAACAATATCCCATACAATAGGAACCTGAAAAGAAGCAGGAATAATCATACTATTTTCATAAAAAAGCTTAACTTTAAGGCCAAACTGATCAAAAGCAGCACAGAAGGTGACTATATCTTGGATAAGGTAACCATTCAACAGGAAGAGATAAAAATTGTAAATATATATGCGCCAAACAATATTGCCCCAAATGTCATAAAACAAACTTCATAGAAAATGAAAGATCAGAAAAATTATCAATACAATTATAATGAGGAACTTTAATATCCTAATATTATAAATAGGTCAACTAAACAAAACATTAACCAGGAATTATCAGAGTTGACTTAAGGCTTGGAACAAATGGTCTTAAAACATCTATATCTATATCTATATCTATATCTATATCTATATCTATATAGAATCTGTATCTATCTATCTATCTAATAGATACAGATGTAGATATATACAGATTTTTCCAACCCCCCAAAATAGAATAAATATTTATCCATGACTGTATATGGAACTTTCTCCAACAGAGATCACATACTAGCCAATGACTATGCTTAAGTAAATACAAAAGTATCAAAATTTTACAATGCATTAGATTAAAATATAGTACAATGATACTAGAAATAAAAGGAAAAAGAAACTACAGAAATGATGCAAATACATGGAAATTAAACAACACACTCTTGAGTAACTAATGGGCCACAGATGAAGTTAAGGAAGAAACCAGAGTTCCTAGAAGTAAATACTAATTCCAGTATAACATACCACAGCTATACGACCCAAGGAAAGCAGTTCTAAGAGGGAAGTTTATAGCTGAGAATACCCACACTAGAAAAACAGAGCAAGATCAAATAAATAACTTAGTGGTGCACCTACCTCCACGTTCTAGAAAAACAAGAACAATCCCAATCTAAAGTTAGTTCTAAAGAAGAACATTATAAAAATCACAGCAGATATCAGTGAAATGGAAACTAAAACAATAATAAAACAATCAATGAATCAAAGAACTATTTCTTTGAAAGAATATGCTAAACAGGTACCCCCTTAACCAATCTTATAAAAAAGGAAAGAAAGAACAAATTAATTCAATTAGAAATGAAAAGTACAAAATAACAATGGATGCTATGGAAACTCAGAAGATTATTATCAACTACTTCACAAACCTGTGTACTGATATTCAGAAGAAAAGAATATATTACTAGATGCATATAATTACAAAAATTGAAAAAGAAGACATAGAAACCATGAATAATCCAATAGCAGGCAATGGAATTGAAGCAGTCACACAAAAAACCCCCCTACCTAGTAAGGGATAAGCAATACTCCCTAAGCCATTCTAGGAAGCTAGTATTATCTGACCCCCAAACCAGACAAAGATCCAACCAAAAAGAAGAGTTCCAAGCTAATCTCTCTAATAAACATAGATGAACATAATGAACATCTCTCTAATAAACAAGTTCCTTAACAAGATAGCATGAAACAAATCATAAAATGATTATATACCATGATCAAGTTGGCTTTATCTTAGGAATGTGAGGATGGTTCAATATATGCAAATCAATAGTTGCAATCTATCACATAAACCAAAATAAGAACAAAAATCACATGATCATTTCAATAGATGCAGAAAGTCTCTGACAAAATCCGACATCCATTCACAATTAAAACTCTGATGGACGTACATATAGAAGGGCTGTATCTCAACCTGATACAAGCCACAAATGGACTGGTAGCCTCATCTTAAATGGAGAAAAACTGAAAACTTTCTCTGTAAAATGAGAAACAAGACAAGGATATCCTCTATCACATACCCATTCAACATAGTCCTCAAAATATTAGCCAGAATAATCAGGTGACAGAAAGCAGTAGAAAGGATATATATATATATATATATATATATATATATATATATAGTAAATGAAGAAATCAAAATATCATCATTTGTAGGTGACACGATCTTCTTACTAGATCCCAAAAACTTCACTAAGAGATTCCTAGAACTAATAATCAATTTTAGGAATGCAGTTGAATACAAATCAACACATAAAAATAAATAACATTCTTATATACTAATAATAAATTCACTAAAGAGAGATTAGGTACACAGTACTCTTTAAAATAGCATGAAGAGAATGAAACACAGGATTTAACCTAATCAAGGAAGTGAAAGGCTTTTACAATGAAAATTACATTAATCTGAAAAAGGAGATTGAAGAAGACATCAGAAAATAGAAAGATTTCCCGTGTTCCTGGGTAGGCAGAGAAAATATAGTCAAAATGTTTATCTTTTTGGTTGGATCTAAAATGGATTTACAGATTTAATACCATCCTAATGAAAATCTCCAAAACATTCCTCACAGATCCAGAGAAATCAATCTTAAAATTCATAAGGAACCAAAAGAGAACCAAAATAGCAAAAACAGTTCTGTGTAACATTAGGAAAGTAGGAAGTATCTTCATCCCAGGAATGAAGTTATATTCTAAAGCTGCTAACAATACTGATAAGGCAGCATGATGCTGGAACAAAAGCAGACACGAGGGTCAACCGAACAGAACAGGAGAAGCAGAAACAACCCCTACAGATTCAGCTATTTAACCTTTGACAAGGGGGCCAAAAATAGTCCTTGAAGGGGACTTGGAAGGTTGCTTGGAAGGTAGCTTGGAAGGTTGGCTATACATAGTTCAGAGCATTGAATCTAGACATATACATGCTACTGTGTAGTAAAGTAAAATCAAAACGAATCCAAGATCTAAATGTTGAAACAGAAGCACTTCATCTGTGGGAAGATGCAATAGATAAAACTCTTGAAGACATTGGCATAGACAAAGACTTTCTGAAAAGAACTCCAATGGGGCAAGAAATAATAATGAGAATCAACAATTGGGATTACACCAAATGCACTGGGTTGCACACATTAGAGGGGTAATCAAAAGCATGAGAGGACAACCTACAGAAAGCCAAAAATTTTTGCCAGTTATTCCACAGAGAGAGAGAGAGAGAGAAGAGAGAGAGAGAGAGAGAGAAATAACTAACATGTAGAATACATAAATAATTCAAAATAGTCAGATCATCCTCAGAGTAAAATGCTGAACCAAAAATAGGCTATCAAACTGAATAGACACTTCTTAAATGTACAGTTGGACAATTAATAGAGGAAAAATGTTTCACATCTTTGATAATTAGAGAAACGCAAATTAAGACAACAATGATATTCCTTCTCACTTGAGAAAGACTAGCTATTATCAAGAAATCAAATAATGGCTGGGGATTTAGCTCAATGGTTCCAGTGCCTGTCTTGCAAGCACAAGGGCCTGTGTTCGATCCCAGTAACCACATACAGTACTGGGTGTGGAGACTCACCTCACTAGCAATCAGTACCACATACCACAGTGCTGGGTGTGGTGGTTCACGCCTGTAATCCCAGCACTTGGGAGGCAGAGGCAGGAGGATTGCTGTGATGTGAGTTTGAGGCTGAGCTCAGGGCCAGCCTGAACTACAAAAGCAAGACCCTGTCTCAAAAAAAATAAAAGAAAGAAACTCCTTGGGCCAGGTGTGGTGGCCTACACCTGTCATCCCAGTACTCACTAAGGAGGCAGAGGCAGGAGGACTGCTGTGAGTTCAAGGCTGAGCTCAGGACCAGCCTAAACTACAAAAGTGAGACCCTGGCTCAAAAAGAAAAAAAAAAAAAATCAAATAATAAATGCTGGAGAGGCTGCAGGGAAAAATGAATTCTCCTACATTATTAGTGAAAATGTAAACTAGTACTACCCACTGGAGATAAATATGGAGATTTGCCAGAATACTAAAAATAGCTATTCCACTTGACCTAGCTATTCTGTTTATAAGTATCTTGCCAAAAGAGTTAAAATCATCATATTAAGTGATACATGCAAACCAATGTTTATAGGAGCACAGTTTATAATAGCTAAATCTTGGAAATACCCTAGATGTCCATCAATAGATCAGTGGATAAAAACATGTAATATTTATGCACAGTTGAGTACTACTCTGTCACAAAGGAGGATAAACTTGAGTTATTTGTAGGAAAATGGATTCACTTCAAAATAGTAATGCTAAGTGGTATAAGACAGACATACAAATTTAAGTATTATAGGGTTCTCTTATACGAGATACCCAAATGTAGATAAAAAGACAAATAAAAGATAGATAATAGGAAGCAGAGAATTTTTATATACAGGAAGGGGAGTAAAAGTTGTAGGGTGGGGGAATTGAGGGAATGGAAAAGAGATTTTAATAAGAGAATTAAAGAAAAATTGGAAATAGAGCTTTACAAATAGGAAGAAGAACAAGTATAGGGAACGTGAAGAGATAAGAGGGGAGGAGGCTGTAAAGAGAATGAATGTGTTACAGCGCATGTGCTCATTTTGTACCACAAACATGTAGTAACAACAAATAAAATCAGGAACAAGACAAAGATGTCCTCTATCGCATCTCCTGTTCAGCATAGTGCTCAGAACAGTAGCTAGAAGAGTCAGGCAAGAGAAAGAAATGAAATGGTACCAAGAGGAGATAAGGAGTCAAACTATTATATTAACAGGTGACAAAAACATTCTCATAGAAGACCCAAAAAGTCCCACTATGTGACTGCAAGGATTAATAAATTCCGCAGAAAGCAACAGTCTATGAAATCAACACACAAAAATCAATAACATTCTTGTACACCAATAATGAACTCACTGAGAAAGAAATTAGGAAAAATACACCATTCATAATAGCATCATGAAAAATTAAATACTAAAGAATTAGCCTAACCAGTGAAGTGCAACACTTCTACAGTGAAAATCAAATCACTCTGAAAAAGGAGTTTGAGGAGGACATCAGAAAGTGAAGGTATCTCCTGCTCTTGGACAGGCAGAACCAATATTGTCAAAATAGACATACATCCAGAACTGATGTAGAGATTTTATACAATCTCGATCAAAATACTAATAATATTCTTTAAAAAGATAGAGGACAAAAATTCCAAAGTTCATATGGAGCTGGAAATGACCCCGATGACAAAAGCAGCACTTGGGAGGCAGAGCCAGGAGGAAAGATCCTGGAAAGAGGAAAGCAGGAGACCCGTAATCCTGAGCCTCCAACTATACTTCAAAGTGACAGAGCTACAGATAGCTTTAGCACTAGCACAAAAACAAACCTGCAGATTGAGAGAACAGCATAGAGGATGCAGAAACCACCCCACGCACATTCAGCCATGATATTTGTTAAAGAGGCCAAAACCTGTGCTAGAGAAAAGACAATCTCTTCAGCACACAGTGTTGGTAAAACCGACTAGACACATATTTCTCAATATGCACTAAACTGAAATAAAAATAGATTAAATATCTCAATATTAAAACAGAAAACTGATGGAAAATAAAATGGATTAAAATAAAACTTGGAGTAATAGGCAGGCAAAGCTTTCTGGACAAAAGCCCAGTTGTACGAGAGATAACGTTCATATCAACAAGTGACATTATATCAAATGAAAAAGCTTCTGCATGGGAAAAGAAGCAATAAGGTGAGGAGACAACCTACAGAATTGCTAAAATTTTTTGACAGCTACAGCTCAGACAGAAGACTAATATCTGGATAATAAAAAGAACTAAAAGGTTTGACCCCTGAAAGTAAAATATACATACATACACACACATATACATACATACATACATACATATATATATGTATGTATAAATAAATGGCAACACTTCTCAAAGATTTGCAAATAGCCAATGAAAGCATGTTCAATATTGCTGACCATTTGAAAAATGCTCATTGGGTAACACAGAATCCTTCTTACTCAAAAAAAGAATGGCTATTTTCAAGAAATAAAATAATGACCAATACTGGAGAGGCTGTAAAGAAAAAGAAACCCTTCTTCTTCTTCTTCTTCTTTTTTTTTTCTCATGGGAATGACATGTATTATTACCACTGAGGAAATGAGTATGGAGATTTCTTAAAAAATCTAAAATAGAAATTCCATTTGACCCAGCTGTTCTTACTATGAGAATTAGACATCAGTTGTAATGATACACACATATTCATGTTTATTGCAGCACAAGTCACTATAGTCAAATCTTAGAAGCTGCCTATTTGCTCATCAACTGATGAAAAAATATGGTGTTTACACACAGTGGAGTATCTCTGCTGTAACCAAGGGTAAACTTGATTCATTTTGAGGCAAATGGATGTGCACTGAGAACATAATATTAAGTCCAATAAATCAATGTAGAAGCATATTGCATGGTTTCTCTTATATGAGAAACTGAAAGTATAATTAAACTAAAGAATAGAATAAATAATGATAAAAAACAGAGAGAAAGATCTTTTTTAAATGGCAAAAGGACCATAGATGTTGAGAGAGGGCAAGGATAGGAGGGAAAAGGGAGCTAAAAAGAACTGAGATGGGTCATGTACTTGTATCATTTCCCAAAATGTTTGTGCTGCAAACATAAAAATTCAAACATGAATAAAATTTTCCCTTTTATTTCCAACTCACTAAGATTTCATTTTGGTTTTGCAATTGTAGATAAGACACGGAGGGAAGATACAGTAGAGGGATTATATTTGCCTAAAGACATGAAGGAGCATTTTGGGCAGAGAAAACGTCCAGTGCGAATCCTTAAACTGGGAGCAGGAAGGTGCTCACTGGAAATAGTAAGGAGGACAGCAGAATGGGGCCAGCTTATGTGAGTGGAGCTAGATGAGATCAGAAAATGCCGAGGGGGGTACAGAAGACTGTGTAGAACCTTGTAAACTCTTACAACTCGTCTTTGACCTCGAACAAGATTGGCAATTATTGAAGGGTTTTGAGCAAAAAAGTGAAATGAATACTTACTTTATTTTTTTTAAATAGAAGTGCTTTGTGGGGAATAAATTGGCATTGAACAAGAGTGAAAATGCTGAAATGGTACTGTTAAATAGAAAGCTACAAAAATAGTCTAGTAGAGGGATAAAACAATTTAAATTAGGGCGGTCACAGTGGGTAGATTCTACCTTTATTTTGAAGGTGAGCTTACATAAGTGTGGAACACATATAAAATATTGGAGAAAGAGAAGAGTTATAGTTGGCTTGAGTGACCGAAAGAAGTTTGTTGGAATGAGGAAGGCTGTGGTTGTTGCAGACTTAGGAGAGATAGAAGTTTGCATTTGGATCTGTTAACTTTGGCATGCATATTTTCCTCCAAGTAGAGGAGGAAGTTGACATAAAAATCTGTAATTCAGGAGAGAGAGAGAATGAGACTTGAGCTTTATACCTACTAGTGTGTATAGGTGATGTATCATATCACATGGCTGCATAAGATCAGCAAGGTGCTTGGTCTGGATAAAAAAAGAAGAGATGCAGAGAAGGAGCTCCAGGAAATGTCATCATTTCTTTTAAAGCTGTGCTGAGGTTCTGTCATATGTATGAGGTACTTCACGATCTGATCTCCAGTGAAACTGGTAAAAATCATATTAAACTACCAACCACTCAAAGTTTTTGGAAAAGGATATAAAAATATACAGCAAGTGAAGAAACATTCACCAAGCACCGTTGGGTCTTTATGGTTGAACCAGGACCAGTGCTCTCTCCTCCATCCCAGATCAGCAAGATGGTGCAGCCAAGAAAGTGGGTTCCCCCATCCGCTAGCTCCAAGGTAGATGCATGTTTTCTAGAGGCAGGTGTAGGAGACCCATCATTCTTCTGCTCCAGTTATCTGATGCTGAGGCTAAATTTGGGGTAAGTCCCCATGACAGCTGGGGCTCTCTTCTTCTACCCAGCTCCAAGTTACTGGATGGAGGCTTTGGGAGTGGTGATGCTGAGAAGACTCTGGCCTTCATATGCCCCTGCTCCAGCTGGTAGGTTAGAGTTCCATGCTGAGGAAGACCAGTTAAAGAGCCGTGGGCCTGCTGCTCTGCCCCTCACTTGGCAATATTCAGCTTCTAAAGGATAGTGTCACTCACAGAAAAGGACTTCTTTATCCCATAGATGGCATAAGAAATTGGCTCAGAAATTTTGTTCAGAGAGGAATAGAGGCCATAGGACAGAGTTCTGATTTCTGCCCCAAAGAATGTATTGATGTTCCTAAACTTGCACTGAGGTTCAATCCTGATGAATTCATAGTAAATTGAAAATATAGTAAGCTGAAAATTTACTATGCTTCACTTACCAAGCTTTATATCTTAACTACACAGTATGTTGTAGAGCACTGATTGTTTACCCTGTTAACTAGGTGATATAGCTTATAAGAGAATATCATATTATCTATTGTTAGAGGGGGAAAAGATCAAAATTCAGAATTCAGGGTCTGATCTATTGAATGTGTATGTCTCATTTTTTGTATCATCATAGAGTAAAAACTTTGTTAGTTGGAATTTTGTAATTCAGGAACTATATATACTTCATTTGCAACAACATTCAGAGAAAGTTCTAGGCCAAGGGCACTTTCCAAGCAGACCAAAAGCCTAAATATAGAAGCTAAAAATATAAAACTCTTAGAAGAAAATACAGGGAGTAACTGGCCTGACCTCTGATTCAATAGCAAATTCTTAGTTGTGGCACCAAAAGCATAAACAGGAAAAAATTGTAGATAAATGGGTCTCCATCAGGCTTATAAAAGAAACCATGAAGAAGGCATAAGAAAAGCTAAAGAATGGGCAAAAGAATTTTACAGTATAAATATGACAGAATTTGTGCTTGTAGATTATATTAAAAATCTATGCTACTCAACAATAAAACAATAACCCAAATGAAAATGGGCACACAATCAGGACAGACTTTTTCCTCAGATAAATGGGCATACAAATGGCCCAGAAGCAAATGAAAGATACATGACATCAATAATTATCAGGAAAATGCAAAGATAAACCACAGCAGCATAACTGTTCATAAACACTAGGATCAGAAAGAGTAAAACAGGCAAATAATTATGTGTTAGCAAGAACACTGAGAAATTGGAACTTCCTCTACTGCTGGTGGGAATGTCAAATGACATAGTCACTTTGGAAACATTCTGGGTGTTCCTAGTCACACAGAGTTACTATAGGGTCCGGCAAGTTCACTTCCAGTTATAAGCCAAGAGAGATGCAAGTAAACACGTGCACCTACAAAGGCTTGTACACAAGTGTTCACAGTAGTGACGTTTATAATAGTCAATGGGAGGAAATAACCCTACAGGAAATAGCTAGGAAGTGTATAAAATATGGTACATGAATAAAATGGGGTGTTGTTTAACCATGACAAGAATGAAGTGTTGGTGCTTGATGCATTGTGGTGAGCTTTTAAAATGTTGCACTAAGTGATAGATGTCATCACAAAAGGGCACATGTTATGATTTAATTTATATGAAATGTCCAGAATAGGCGCCTCTATAGAAGTAGAAAATAGACAAGTGATTACTAGAGATGAAGAAAATAAGGCCAATACACCTGAATAATAAAAGGATAGTCCAAATGAAATTAAGTAAAGAATCAGGCTTGACCTTTATCCAGATAAGAAATAGAGAGATACCAGATTTCCTTTGATTTGATAAAAATATTTTAAAATGTACTGTAGTGACAACTACACGTATGTGTGATATACTCAAAATCATCACATTGTACATCTTAAATAGATCAACTGTATACTACAGGAATTTTCTCTCAACAAAGCTGTTATAAAAAGAAGATAACTATTTTTTGGTGGTACTGGAGATCAGACTCAGGTCCTTGTGCTTGCAAGGTAGGCACGGTGAAACTGAGCTAAGTCTCCACCCAAAGATAACATTTTTAATAGTGACAGTGATTCAGAAAGTGGACAGAGAGGAGAAATCCCCAGTGAGGAAGAAGAAAACTGGAGACTGACCTAAAAGCCTTTTGCAGTTGAAGGAATATTTTCTAGGCTTTATTCTGAAATTGATGAAGAACATCACTTGACTGAAATGTCACTATGTTTGGAATATGGTTTGGCCCCCCCCAACCCTCATATTGAAATTTCATCCCTACTGTAAGATGTTAAGAGATAAGACAAGTTAGGAGCTTTATGGTTAGGGCTCTGCCTTCATTAATGGATTACCTCATGCATGTAATTTAATAGATTAATAAGTCAACAGATGGTCTCAGAGTATTGTCTTCTCCAAATCCAGTTTGGCTAAGTCTTTCTCTGTTTCTTCCTGTGTGATGATGCTATATTCCTCCTTAACAGTTTTGCCAGCATAAACGGGATCACCAGGGTTAGCTCCTTGATCTTGGACCAGAATCATCAGCCAAAATTCAACTCTCTTTCTTATAACTTACCCAATGTTATTAGCATAAACTGCATTAGCATTAGCAGCATAAACTGATCAAGAAGTATTTGAATTTATTTTTTTTTGGTGGTACTGGGTATAGAACTTAGGACCGCCTGCTTGTCTGGTGGGTATGGCAGCGCTGAGCGATATCCCCAGCCCTGTCAAGAAGTATTTCAAACAGTTAAGGCAAGTATAGTCCTCACTTGAGGTTTTCTGTAGAGGAAGAAGAGTTGGGCATTTGAATGAGAAGGAATCTGTGAGGTTGCACTTATAAATGTTTCTACTTCTTTAGCTCAGTGGTGTGCACAGTGTTAATAGGGAAATGTAAAGGCCGCTGTATGAACTCAGATGTAGGTCCAGGCATTTACAGATGGTTTCCTGGAAGAAGTGACATCTGAACCCAGACTTCAAGGTTGAGTAGGAGTTTGCCATCAAAGAAGTGTGAAAAACTGCATGAGCAATGGTGCAAAGTTGAAAACATCATGACATTTGTAAGAATGAAAAAAAGGTTGGTGTTATTAAACTATAGAGAGCAGGGAGAGATAGAGAGAGAAAGAGAGAGAGAGAGAGAGAGAGAGAGAGAGAAAGAGAGAGAGAATGAGTGCACTTGCATCCCTACACAATGAGCATGTCTCAGGATCAGAATTTCCTAAGTGGGGAGATCAGACAGACAAACAGCACTGAAGGCTGTGGAGGGTGGATCACCAGTGGGCAGAGGTGAGCAAGAGAGGTGTAAGGCTAGATATGCCTCCAACCAGGACCGCATGTTATTCAATAGAAGGGAACAAACACATGGGAGGTAGGAGAGTTAAGATTTGGTAACTTAGAAGTAGGCGATGACTGAGTCAATGGTGATGGCGTAGATGGAGATGAGAACTGTATGGGCCAGACAAGGGTTCTGATCCTGAGGAGCCTATTGGATATCAGGCTGGAGTCAGGTAGGCTACTGAATATGGCAGTTAGGTGAGAGACAGGAGCTGGAAATGTGGACTTAGAAGGCACTGCCTACAGGGTTGTGAAAAGATGGAAGTAGATTATATCACCCAACCAAACTGTCACTGGGGAGAAAAGAAGCCAATAACCTAATTCCAATGTTCAAAAAGTGGAAAGAAGAGAAGGAGTCCATAAATAATAATGAAAAAGAGGGAGGGAGAGTTAAAAAGGAGTAACGAGTGGTTCAAGTCCAAAGTAGCCATGTCTAGTTAACGCTGAAGTGTGCATGCTTTGCCAGTATCACGAGCACTGGAGACTTTGGAAAGGGAAATTCCACTGGAGTGATGGGAATAAAAGGTATTCATCATGGTCTTGCTAGTGACTGAGAGTGAAGACAAGTAAAAAAACTTTCTAGATTATTCTAGAAGAAAAGCAGAATGAAGATGATCAGAGGATGAAGGGGAATGTTAGCTCCAGAGAGTATGTATTTTTCTGAAGGTACTTGGGCATATTTTAGGCCAGTAGGATAAAACCTTTGCAGAGTGGAAAACTGAATGTAGAAGCTGCAAAGGGAATGAGGAGCAGAGATCCTGAGGGTGGATAGAGGAGTGGCGGTGAAGATGAAAGGCCAGATCTTATCTTCTGTACAGGGCCAAATCACAGCCCCTTATAGGTGTTCATTCCTTAAATCCAAGAACCTATGAATGTTAGGGCTACATCACATATGGTTAAATTAAGGATCTCAAGATGGTGAGATTATTCTGGGTTATGTGGGTCACACTTAAATGCTATTCCAAGTGTCCTCATAGGAAGAGGTCAAGGGGGATCTGACTACACAGAAAAGAAGGCAGCCAGACCATAGGGATGTAGGGCATGCAGCCCTCAGCCCAGGAGTACTGGCAGCCACTAAAGACCAAAGGGACAAGAAACTGATTCTTTCCTGGTTCTCCTGGAGGAACCAGCTCTGGTGACACTAAAAGTCACTTAATTTGGGTTAATTTGTCACTGCATCAATAGGAAATTAATATATTCACTGATTCTGGGTCTGGGAGAGGAAGTTAACTTTGGGAGATGATAGAGAAGAATACAAGTAAGGTGAACTTACATTTTTGGATTAGGAAGCCAAGTTATGTCCCAGAACGATGAGTATAAGATAAGGAGGTGGAGAGAAAAGGCACAGACAGTAAATGACAGATGCAAAGAGAAAGATTTGACAACAACTTTGATTCTCAAAGACTGCTGGAGACACCCTGCAGTCCAGCCACAGGCAGATAATCCGATGTGAGATCCTCTCCAGGTTTGCCCAGTCATCCTACTGGAATCAGAAATGAGATACCTGTGAGTTTGCTTAGGGTGGGGGCTTTGCAGGCTGTGCAGAGGGCACAGTGGATGTCTGCGGGATGCCCCTGACTACCTCCCCCTGGAGGCCTATGGAGTGTGAACGGGCGGGGTTGCGGGGCAGAGCAAAGCACTTCTGTCTGGAGAGCCAGGTCAGGTTTAAGTTAACTAGATGAGGTTTAAACCTTATGTAGCTGCTTGGAAATGTCAGTCCTTGAATGTGATTGTCCCCGTGTCCTGACCCTCAGTCTTATTGAGCCAGTAAGTACAATACTGGTACCTTTGTCACTGTTCTGCTTCATCACCCTCACCTCCCCCCATTACCTATTCTGAGCATGAAAGAGATAAAGTTTTGAGAGAGACCTAAACTCCCCCTGCACCTCATGTCAGGTCACATGGTTTCAAAACCCCAGATGCAATTTGAATTTACAGTTGAAATCTCATGGAAAATAAATGACAAGAACAGCTGAAAGTCCTGACCCCCAGCTCCAACCCCCCCCCTCCACTTTTAAAAGTCATCTCCCCTCTGCCTCTTCAGAACAACGTGAAATGCAAGCCTAGCACAAGAGTGCGGAGGTGATTTGGCCCATCCAAGAATGGCAGCTGCTGGAGGGTGTGGAGCGCGGCGGCTGTCAGCACTCACAGGAAGTCCTCGGGGGAATTGCTGTTGGAGGGTCCTTGGGGGCTGCCCCTCCTGTTTTGCGCAATCTATCTTTAGAGAACTGCAAGTTCATTTCTCAGAAGGGCCCCTGGGCTGAGATGGCTTCTAAACGGACAAACCACTTCCTGCAATCTTTAACTGAATTGGGGCTGGGGGGTGCGACCAGGGGGTGGGGGTGCCATTCAGGCTGGTCCATCAGCATTGTGTCTTTCCACAGCCCACCCCAGGCATGGGCCAAGAGAGATGAGGCAAACAGTGGGCCCCGGAGCACAAACGGGAAGTCATGAGCTCCAGTGTGGACTTGCTTCCCGGGCTGTCCCTAGGAGACTTGAGAGAGAAGGACACTGTTCTCCCACTCGTTTCATCTGAGACCTGGAGTCATGACCTCCCTCAGTCAGGGTCAGGGGTTCTCAGAAAGGATGCTTTGTCTTGATCTCTGTGTGCTGTCAGCATGAAATGGGTCATCAGAAGGTGGATCTCCTAAAGAACCTTCTAGACTGTTGGGTGCAGTGTGGAAGGATGGACTTCCAGCATCATACAAGTGGGTCCAAATCTTGTCTCTACTACTTGGAACCTGTGAGGACTTGGGCAGGTGTCAGCTCTGGACCTGAGTAAAGTGTGATACTAAGAGTAACTGTCCTAGAGGATCCATGAGGTTATGTATGTACAACACTCTTTTTGAGGGCTTTGCGGTAAGTTCAATGGGTGCACTTCTTATTCCCTCAAGAATACTAGGAAAAAGGAAAAAGCAACTTCGGGGTGTTGGCCAAATGCAGGCCTTTAGCTACATGTGCCCTGCCTCCCAGATCAGTGGGAGGTCAACGGAGTCAGTGTGACTCTGGGGCTTCACAGAGTCCAGGACGGCAGTGGAAGCATCTCGGTGGGATTCTGGCTCGACTTTTTCCTTCCTACGTCAGCTCCCTGAGACCTGGAACAGTTCCAGCTTAGTGTCACCTTGTACCTTCTTCTGTGTCCCCTGGCTTTCATACATGTTGTCATCTGGTCCATATCCCAGACTTGCCTATGGTCAGCCAGGAGATGAGCTGAAGAGTGGGATCCATATTGGAGTCTATGCACTGGTCTGCCACAGTCAGGGGAAAAAATACAGAACACCTAGCTCAATTTGAGTTTCAGACATAAGACATACTCATCATTAGCGTGTGACTGCCCTAAGTATTGCATGGGACAGACTTTTTCTATATAATTGTGTTTTACTTCAAATTCAGATTTAAGCAGACACTTCTCTGGGAGAACATGCTTGGTATCTTGTAACCTATGAAAACAGCTATGGCTCTAGCCAGGAGCTCTCAGATCCATTTTGTCACTTGTTCTTTGTCACCTGATCCCCTTTCCTACAAGAAACACTCTTTTTTAAACTTCAGTTGGAGTTCAACTGCAATGCACAATATGAGGGTTCACTTTTTGGAAGAGCATAGTAAATCTTTCTGGCACTAATATTCAATGACTACACAGTTGTCTCGTGTTGGCTGGTACAACCACAAGTCAATGATCCGTTAGCATTTATCGAATATTCTGTATTTGGAGACAGAGATGAAGGGTCATGTAGCCTGGTCATGGCTCTGAGCTCATTGTGGTCTGCTTGGGAGCTGCAGACAGGCAGAGATGCAGCTGCAAGTGAGTTTACTCCACTGGGTGGTAATGCACGCTCAGTGCTTGGAGAGGCCAAGGGAAGATCTGCAAGGCTTCATCTGGTGAGGCTCAGGGGCGGAGGAGGTCAAGGCTGGGGGTTGACAGAAGAATGCAACTCCTTGGCCATGTATTTCCTTTGAAACCTACTCTTTGCTTTCACATAATCAAAAGTTCTACCTAGTTGATTAATGGTGCCGGCACTTTCCCAGGTAAAGATAGCACTCCAGACTTGTGTATGCAATGCTTGAGCTGCTGAGTATCATTTATTGCCATTCTACAGAAGAGAATGCTGAATCTTGGAGGAGTCTCTGCTGTATAATATAGTTTGGAAAGGAGGATATAAAGATGGTATTTGCAAGTCCTATGCACCTGTGAGCCTATGAAGCCATTGAGCTTTCCAGTCCAGCCTTAAAACTATAGCTGAGAGAAAGAGGAGAATTGAGGGGTTTAAAGACACAAAATTCCATGGGAAAGGAGCTGGGTGCTGTCTCAGAGGCCTTTCTGAGCCGGCCTTAGAAGTCGGCAGAAGCCCTTTCTACAGCATGGCCAGGTGAAGGCAGGAGCCAGTGGCCTTGGCTGTGTAAGGAAAGGTTATCTGATCAGAGCAGTTATTTGATCACAAAGCTCTCTGATGTTCCATTTTAAGCCAGAACCTTGGAAAGGCAGAAAATAGATGCAATTGCAAACCTGACCTTTTCTATGCACTAAGCACTGATGGAAAAGGGAACTAGGATTGCTCCTCAAAGACAATTCTTTCTGCAGTTCAAAGTATGAGGGTTCAGCTGAAGTGTGGAGAGGTCACTACTAGAGATCTGCCAGGATTCAAAAGAGGTGTCTGGCATTTGTCTGTACCAATGGGGCCACTTTGTCTTCTCATGTTCTGTCATTTGAACACATGTGTGTCATATGGTTGCAGACACCTACAAATAAATTAATATTTGAAACAGCCACATCAAATTTGGAGACATATAGATATTTTGGCTTCAGGAACATGAGATAATCAGATTGTATGTGTTATGCATATACCTATTTGCCAGTGAATCAATTTATTAGCCCATTCATTCATTAATTCCTGGATTGACTTATAACAAGCATGTAATGACCACCTGCTATGTGCTTTATAAACCCTGTGCTAAGTGTTGGAGGTTGGGCAGTAAGAGGTGGATAACATGCCATTTATATTGAAGTCAACACTTTCATAAGGGAAACTGGCATGGAAACCACCCACATACCTGCATTTGAAGTCGACTCTGCTGCTCACTAGGAATCCTTAGGAATTTCACTTAGTTTGTTGTATCTCAGTTTTCTTATCTGCAAACTAGGGCTAGGAATAACTATTTTATTAGTTTCTACCAACAGCATTGTGACTAATTGCATGTCAGCGTTGTTTACATTGTATGGATAACAGCTGTGACCCAGAGAAGTCTACTCTGTTGCCAAAGTTCATCCTTTCAGTAAGTAGCAGATCTGAATGTTGAATCTTTTTTTTTTTTTGCATTCCTGAGGAACAAATGCGGGACCTTATGCTTGCCAGGTAGGTGCAGCACCACTGAGCTACTTCTCTGGCCTCTGAACATTGAATCCTGACATTCTTTTCAACTTATTTTAAAGACTAATTAATTCCTTCTTTTGAGCTATTCAGCAAAAGCATTTCTACATTCCAGTGCCATTATCTGTTATAAGCAGCCCTCGTGAGGACCGTCAATTCTACGTTTCACAATGACAAGAACTAGCACAACAAAATTAACCTCAATTCCAAATTGGACACAGCTCTGGTGGGACATTCAGTCTCTGCAAACTCACCTCCCATAACTGGTAAGCGTCATGTGATATTAAACAGTCTTTTTTCTCTGCACAATGTTAGCTCTTAAATGTCCCATTTCAGCAGTTCACCTTTGGAAACCACACCCTCCTGATGATCTAGTAAAGGAATGGCCGTTTTAGCCATCTTCCACTCCCAGCAAGTAATTCCTGGACAATGGAAGGACTGTGTCTGAAAGTTTTCGGGTCTCCTCTAAGGTCAGGGCAGCAACCAGCTCTCACTGTGGACTCAGCCACTTGTCAAGTCAGCAGGATAAGCTCATTCTTTGCCCACTAGCACCAAACTCTCTCTTTGGGAAGAGTCACACTTTTGTGAATGTGTTTCCATATGAGTTTGTAAGAGGTCTTAGTGGTGCGCAGTGTATGGACAAACACTTAGCACCCTGAAATCTTTGGACTAGAAGTAACTTCATGCTCATTTTCCAGTCCTGTATCCTGGCTGAGAGTTGGGTGCATCTTCCTAAAACCCCATCAGATGTTTGAGCTGCAAAAGACCTTGTTGTTGCTTTTAACAGAGTCATCTTTGAAAAATAAATCCTGTCCCCATGTCCTACTTCACATTTGTAGTGTCCAGGAGAAAAGTTGTAAATTTTAAGAAACATTTAATGTTCAGCTGCACATATAATACATAAATACACTCTTAGATTGCAATGTACTAAAATATCACAGATAGACTGAAGTAGCCTTTAGATACTTCTCCAGGGAAATCAATATCAATATTTTGGTACATGTTCTCCCAGAGATCTATGTCTGTAGTAGAAGTTTGTATAACTTGATATATTCAAGCATGTGTTTTAACCTAAATTAAATAATTCCATCTTTTATTATATCCTTGACTTTTCTTTGAAATTATGTATAGAAATTCTGTATTCTTTTAAAGGAATCTTTAGTATTTATTATTGAGGAAGTTATCATTTTTTTTTTACTATTTCTATCAAAAGATACTCATGTCATTTTTTCTGTCCTACTAACAATAATCATGAGTGGCTCCTTGTGCAAATTCCTGTTTCTCAGGGAAGTGCACAGAGAGATAGAGTTCTTGCTTCTGCTTGAAAATTCATTGTTGGAAAGTTCACTGGTTCTTGAAATGATACCTCTCTCCCCTCCTTTCTTCTCATTGGAACTGTGTTCCTAGAGTGAGCAGAAGACCTTGACCCATACTCTGTGTGGTGTGAGCCTAGCAGGTGTCTCTTCAGATTGGATAGTCCTTACCATTCTGTCCCTGACAAGAATGAACAGTGAATTAATGGGAAACACCAAAACTCTCAGAAGCTTGTTTCTCAACAGAAAAGTTAATGGTCTGTACTTTTGAGTTAAAAAGATGAAAGTTCTTGCAGATAGCTCCAGGGTCTGTTTCCTCTTTCACAGCTCTGGCTCATGAAGGGTGACCCTGAATCATTGAATCTCACCTGTGTTGTTAGCTAGCAGCAGAGAAGAATTTGGAAGCATTCCTTTGCGGTCACTGAATTTTAAAGGTGGAGATATTTTAGAGAGTCTATCTGACCTTGGATGAGCAACTTTACTATTGACGCACCTGTTTGGAATCATTTATTAGAATGGGCGAAGACCACTGCTCTGCCAGGGTATTGAGATTGTTGGAGGAAAAACTGAGATCAGAAAGGCAAAATCTTAGGAGTCAGTGTAAGAGGAAGCTTGGCACAGTGCTCAAGAATGGTCCATTTCAAATTACAAAGGCCCATGTGTGAAGGGTCTGAAGAACAATTCCAGCTCTTGGCAGAAGAGGACACTCTTGCACTTTCTCTGTGTTGTAACCAGATGAAAGGATGGGACAAAATTTTGTCTTCATTGTCCAATTTAGTTCTTACCTCATTGTGTGGTTGGTGGGTCCATTTTTTGGGATAGGTTATTTCATACCTCCCCAAAATGTGAAGGGTCTTGATCCAGGTTGATTTTACTCATGTTTTGTCCAGGACTGAAGACAACTGATGACATGACCGAAGTGACATTGAAGAGTCCAGCACAATGGACAGTGTTGTGCAAATACCACTAGAGACCCAAGTCCCACCTGATTCTCCATGATCTATCATGGAGGTGAGCACACAGCAATAGAGGTGATGTTCTCTATAGTCTCCTTTAACTGAAACAGTTGTCTGTCTTTTATGAGAATGATGTTTAGAGAAGTACAGATGAGATATTTTGTATACTGGCATTTCCCCCCCAATATCTTCTTATGAATAGGTTCAAGACACTCATTTTCAGCTAATATATCATAGAAGCGAGGAGCACATGTCATCAGTTTTCATCATTATTGTGATCTCCACTTTATTTGAGATAATACTGTAGGTTTCTCCACTGTGACATTATTGTCTTTCCTTTTGTAATGAATAAGTATAATGTCAAAAATATTTTATTATGCATACTTCTATTACCTCTCACACTTTAAGTCAGTAATTTTGTCATACACTGATAATTCTTTTCTGAATCATTGTTATAATAATGATTGTTAAGAGACTATTTTCTATTTATATCATTTGTTTCATACTGGCTAGTGGTCTGTTATAAGGAACAGATTTCTCTTCTACATTTATTTACTTAAAATTTCTCTCCACAGTGGTTCAGACCCTTAAGCAAGTGTGATAGGAGACAGTAAACAGGTGTTAAAATTGTGTTTTGTAGTTTGCAAAGAATGCTCATATAACATTTTTTCATTTGTGCTGCCTAGCCTAACTGTGAAGAAGTGAAAATTAGTGGGATCCTTCAACTCCAAATGAGGCAACTAGGGCTCAAAAGCCTCACTTTGTAATCTCTTGTGTTACACTGCATGTTCAGATGCGATCGAGTGCGTTCAGGGTGGTATGGCCGTAGAGCACACACTGTATGTTCAGGATTTGACTTCATGAGCTCTCACAGAACATGACAAGTCTGTTAGTTGCATTTAGATGGTCTGAACATCCAGTCAAGAAGGCGCTGAACATTGGTTTGTTATGTGAGTGAATGAATAAATAAATAAATGAATAGAGAACTTTCTCATCCCCCAAATCTCTCCCTTACCTTCTTATAGATTCATGAAGCGCCTTTCTTACCATCTTTTAGGAAAGCCTAACACTGGAACTTTCTTTGGCAAAGGCACTAAGCACAAAATATGGCCTAAAAATTTAAGCTCTCATAGATGCAAAGACTTATTATGCTTTCAATTTAGAAATTTATTCCAGAATTCAGCCACCAAGTTCTTATTCATCTAGAAACAAGCCAAATGATGTTGTGAACATACTTATTCTCTCATCTCTCAAACTAATCAGAATATGACATTCAACAATTGGTTTATTAGCTTCCAGTTGATGTTACACTTGCTAACAGAGCATACATTGAACCATATGCAGCAATGAAGTAGAAATTCCAAATGAAATGTTACAATTTCAGAATAGAGAATTGGATAGTATAGTCTGTGGATTTTAGAAAGATTTGCGTTGGCCTTGTACACAGCAAAGAAAAACAATGGGTACTGCTGAGGTCAGCACTGCACTGTGATGGAAACATTGAGAGGGAAACCTTGACAAAACAGAAGCCTGCCACGGAAACCTTCTACAACAAAACCAGAGGTGGAGTTGATATTGACGAGGTATGCAGAAACTATGATGTCACTTGAAAGAAAGCCATGGCCAACGGTTGTGTTTTCCTAAATACGAGTGGCACAAATAGTTTGATAGTTTACAAAGAAAGTAGCAAGCAAAAATGACCACAGAGGAATTTCCTTAGAGGACTGGGACTGGATCTCATGAGAGATCATTTATAGTAGAGGAAAAAATGAAGTGTTTCTGCCCAGGGAACTATAAAAAAACACCATTATGGAGCACAGTGGTGAGCTGACAGGTCACAGGCGGGTGCAGCATCCTGAAGACCCATGATGACAACAGGAAAACCAAAAGATATCAGCTATGATCTATAGGAAAGGACAGGAAAACAAAACACAAAGTGCTATCGGTGTGATACTTAAATATGGAATATTCAATTTTCATGCGTCAAGACTGCCTTGGATGTGATAGCGGAAGCAAAGATTAGTTTTGTTATAGAGCTCTGTTGGTATTTTTCATCACAGTTCATAACAAATTTTATTTCTGATGTTATCTTTTAAGTTTTGTAAGCAAATAAACAGCTGATGTAAAATAGTTGATATCTATGCAATTTTTGAAGGGTTCTACTGGTATTTTTCTTGTAGTTCATGTAGAATTTCATTATTGCTGCTCTTTTGTAAACTTTGTACAATGAAACACAGTTGATGTTGAAAATTTTGATACTTTAAAAATGAATGATAAATATTAAAAATGCACTAGTTTTTTCTATTTTTTCTTGTTAAGCACAATGTTTAGTATAATAAAACTCATAGAACTAAAATTGATAATTCATCAGTAGAAATATTCTAAACAGTAAATGTGGATTTGACACATCTGTGTCCTGTGACTTTATGACAAAAAAGTGTCATTTTTGCAAGTGTATAAGAAGAAAAATAGTCAAAAATGATTTTAAGAATTAATCAGGAAACTAGTTCTCAGGCGTCATAGAGGCTTAGCCACCAGGTATGTCAGGAGGGAGTCCTGGGCTGGTATATTTGTTTCCTGTGAGGTTTTGGTTTTGAGGCTCACATATTTTGAGAGTGGCTATTTGGGATCAAAGATCTTCCATTTGACTAGGATTCAGTTTCCTCCATTTTGTAGAGAGATTATTAGTCAATGAGATATTGACTGCATTAGAGCAATAAAAAGCGAAATCATCCAGAAATAAATAACTGTGGGTGGATGAAGGTGGGCTGAAATAGGTCCCATCTGCTGGATGTGTGGAGACAGCAGCTGGTTAGCCATGATGGAATGCAGAGACAGCATTGTCAGACAGCCATAGTTTTATTTTTATATTTTTCCCAAATAATTAATTATTCAATTTCCTCAAAAGTATATAGTACTGAGAAGTCATATTCACAGTCTTAATTTTGGAAAATATAGCAGTAGTGTAGGGAATAGCAGGACAATGCAGACACATTATTGCAGTTACCAGTGAATGAGATGGATGTGTGCTTCATTCAGTAGGAAAAGTTTTCATAAAGGTATCTTAAAAGTGGAACTAAAGACAAGTAGGAAAATGTGTTTTCCTCTTTGTACACATGTGCATAGAAGAATGTATCACAATGTTAACACACAGACAGTCCTTTGTATGAAAAGCATACTACTTTTCCTGAGCAGGAAATATGAATGCAATACTTTTCAAACTTTAGGTAAACAAGAACCATTTTTATCTGATGAGAATACAGTGATATCAATAAATACCATTTTAGAGCCAGGAATTTAGCTCAGTTGTTCCAGCACCTGCCTTGCAAGTGCAAGGTCCTCAGTTTGGTCCCTAGTAATCACATCACAATGCTGGGCCTGGTGACTTACACCTACCAGCAATCAGTACCACATACCACAGTACTGGGCATGGTGGCTCAAGCCTGTAATCCCAGCACTTGGGATGTAGAGGCAGAAGGATTGCTGTGAGTTTGAGGCTTACTTGGGCTACGTAGTGGGCTCAGGGCCAGCCTGAACCACAAAGTGGGACCTTGTCTCAAAACAAAACAAAACAAAATAGAAATACTGTTTTAAAAAATATGTATCTTCATGTGATTCTCAAGTAGTCATGAACCAGGGATTGCTTTTAAAGGAAGATCTTGTCTAATCATCATATCACAAGATATTTATATGTTTGAGATTATAAATTATAGTCTTCAGCTTACAAAACTAATAGAATTCTAAGTTTTTCTACATGTGTGAGTTTATGAATAATTTATGAATGTTTTACTAGATGATGTAGTCAGTAAAATCACATAAGTGGAATCATACTATGTATTTATGGCAGATTTTTTTCCTTTTTAATTGGGTAAGCCATGCCTGTCACAGTAATAATGCCATCACAATTGGTTCACTTTGTGACCAGTGGGTTGTTTTTTTTAATCATTGATAGCAGAACTGCAAAAAAGAAAGCCTTAGACATATGTCTTTACATACTTGTGATTTCATTTGTAGATACTCGTATTTTATAGAAGCATGGAATACTTTCTTGTATATCGGATATCCTAATCTGTGAATGGTTACAGCTATGTGAATCCTTTTTTTTTTAGGGGTTTTTTTTTTTTTTTTTTTTTTTTTTTTTTTTTGAGACAGGGTCTCGCTTTGTGGTTCAGGCTGGCCTGTGTTCAGCCTCAAACTCACATCACAGCAATCCTCCTGCCTCTGCCTCCCGAGTGCTGGGATTATAGCGTGAGCCACCACGCCCGGCACTGTGGTACGTGGTACTGATTGCTGCTGGGTGTGATTCTTCACACCCAGTATTATATATGGTTACCGGAGAATCGAACCCAGGCCCTTGCGCTTACAAGACAGGCGCTGGAACCACTGAGCTAACTCCCTGGCCCCTATGTGAATCTTTTTAAAATGTCACAGAGTTCAAACAAAATGTACCAGCCAGGATCCCTTAGCGTTTGGCACACAGGTAGGTGTCAGAGTTGACCAGTCTCTTCTTCTTGTGCCCTAATCCAAAGGCCAGTGGTTCTTACTGGGCCAGTTTCCTTGCTTTATCTCCACGCTCGCGGCCCAGCTAGTATTTGTTGGAATACGGGGTGAGGGCCGCAGCCAGTGTGGGGTTTGCCTCTGAGTCTGTTCACTTCGTCTCTCTTCTCCGGTTCCACGCCTTTGGAGCCATTAGCTTCCTCCCTCTGTAGGGGATTGACAGCCCTGGACAGAGGGAACAACAGCCTTAGAAGAACTTCCCTGGATACACCGTGGCATTATTTTAAACAGAGATTGCATCTCATGAAACAGTGGGGGTGGCCAGGTGAGAGAGCCGGGCGGGGGTCAAAGTCTCCAGCGTCCAGAGCAGCAGCTCAGCTGTGCTGAGCCCTGAATGCGGAGAAGGCTCCCAGCCAGCTGTTTCTGAAATCTCTTTGGTCACAAGGAAATTTGCAGAAAAGAGAGGAGGAGCCGCTTAGGGAAGAGCCATTACTCCCGCGAAAGAAACTCCTAATTGCCTTCTGCACCCTCGATGGGTCCTGCGAACCATCAAAGTCGCCGTGTCAAATGCCCCTCCCCCACCCCAAGCCGGAGGACGGAGCTGGTCTGCGGGTCATCTGACCTGACCCGGGAGCGGAGAGAGGCTCCAGTGTGCACAGCTGTTAATGATATCAGAGGATCTGCGTGTGTTTGCTCTCTCCCCTAGTGAACTGCTCCTCCGATCAGAAGGGCAGTGACCACTACCCTGCTACTTACCCTAAAAGCCTGGTCCTTACAGTTCCTGCACAGCCTTACCAGTGTCCCCGCATCCCTCACGCCCCGCCGCTCTCTCCTGCACACTGTGCTCAGCCTGAAGGCATTGCTGCCTCGGCTTGCGCCCTTCTGCCGGTGCCCATGGATCTGAGTCCCGCTCCCTCTGCTCAGACGCCCTTTCTTCCCGGAGCCCACCTTGCACCCTGCTGAAACGTGCAACCTGCCCCTTTGCCTGCTCCTCTCAATCGCCTCTCAGCTCGCTTCTCTCTGCCTTGCTGATGTCACTTCTCAGCTTCTAACACACCCCGCAGGCCACGTATTTACGAGGGTGTCTCCGTCTCCCACCAGAACACTGCAGGATGTGAGTCCTCCAGGTCGCGCTCTTCGCCTTGTTGCTGAGGTGTTCTAAATGCCTAAGACCAAGTACACCCAGTAAGCACTTGCTGGAGGAATGAGAGGTCACATTTCCTACCCCGAACACGCGAGGGAGGTTGAGATGGGCCAGGCAGCAGGCTAAGCCACGGCCGGCAGATCCTGCTCGGCCTGCAGCAGCTTTCCACGGGAAATTACCCAGAAGGAAGGAGGTTATGTAACCCTGAAGTTTTTTTCCTAATCAGTTGTACCCTGGAAGGGTGAAGAAACCTGACCGGTAGGAAGAGTGTCTCCCACCTCAATTTCTCCAGCTTCCTGTTCTAGGAATAATTAGCCGCAGCAGCCAGACAGAAACCAACGGAAAGCGCGTTTCCTCCAATCTCCCTCTGCACCTTGCGCATTGAGGTTTCTGAAGATTACGGTAAAGCTTATCCAAGAGAACTGTGACCGCTGCCACGCCACGCTCCTTCCCCTGGCTGGCGGTGATGCAAGGCCCGGGCCGAAGGGAGAGGACTGGGGTATCCGGAGCGGCGGACCTCAAAGAAAACGCATGCAAGAAAGCACGGGTTGTTCTCAGCGATCCAGCCTTGCTGCTTCCTGGCAAGGAACCACATTGTGTTGGTCTCCCACCCAGGTTCTCTTCTCCCTTCCAGCCCTTTCCCTCCACTCCCCACAGCCCCAGCGGAAACAGGAATTGTCATGTGTACAGAGCAGCTTCTGCAGCGAGGAGATAGTCTGGGGGCAAGATGGAAAGGCGCACGTGTGTGCGTTTGAACTGTGTCTCTGCTGGCCCGGTCCCCGTGTTCCAAATCTGTGGGACCTGCCCCCAGCCGGCTTGGCGCGCTGTCCGAGGAAGGAGCGTCCTGGGCTCCTTGCTGGGCTCCTGCCTAGGTGTCCACCGTCGACGATGCCGCTCGCTGCGCGCTAGGTGGTTAGTGCAGCATCTGTTCAGAAACCCGGCAGCGCACAAGGGCGGAAGGGGTCATTTCCCGACTGTACCGTTCCCGTCTTACATTCTCAGCTAGATACTGAATTAGGCTAAAGGAGTCTGTGGGTCTTAGCCTGTAATTTGTGGAAAAACAGCAACTTTAACATTTCTCTTCCTAATTTCCTAACATTTGAATTATTTGTTGCTGTCCTTTTATTAAGCTTTAGCTTTTTAAAAGAATAATGTTATTCTCCAGTTGTAATCCTTTTTAAGGACACATGATATATGAACATTAAAGTTGATTTACTGTAGGGAAACATAGTTTTACTCTTTTTGTTGTTTGCTTTGTTTGTTTTTGGTTTTTTGAGACAGAGTCTCCCTATCTACTTCAGGCTGGTCTCGAACTCATTATGTGACCTCAGCCTTGTGATGATCCTCCTGTCTCAGCCTCCCAAGTTCTGAAAAACAGGCATGTACTGTTACACTTGGCTAGGGGCAGACTTTAATAATAATAATAATAATAATAATAATAATAAGGCCCCTTCCCTGTTCAATTGCACAAGAAGACCATATCAAGGGTCTCATTAGGAGAGTATTATCCCAAACATACAATGTCCAAATGATAGGGCAAACATTCAATGGTGCCCAGGTCTGGAGAGAAGGTTTGACATGACTTTGCAAAGCTACACAAACTTGTCTACCAGTAAACACTTACTGAATGATTGTTTATAAGACAGCATCAGAACAACACACATATCTTTAAAGTACAGTTTGATGAGTTGTCAAAGACAAATGTGCCCTTGTACTTAGCCTCTGGATCGACACACGACTTGGAACCAAAGCTCCTGCTGACCCTCAGACCACTTTCCCATCTCCCAGTCTCCTGAGTTCTAAGTTTTCTTCCTTGGGAACTTGATGTAAATAGAACCATAGAAGCTATACTCTTTTGTGTCTGGCTGCCTTTGCTCAGCACTGTGTTTGTGATTTGTAGCCAAGTGACTGAGCGCAGCAGTGATGTGAGTTTTTTCCTTGCTGTATATTATTTTGTTAGAAGGATATATATTTTATCGATCTGCTTCATGTCAGAGACATTGAAGTTCCTTCTAGTGTTCTGCAATTATAATTATGGACATGATAGTTCATTTCTGAAGGACATTGTGACTTTGAGGTTTTAATTTACATTTCTAGCAAATGTTTCTCAGCACCTTTTCTTATGGGCCATCCACTGGATGCCTTTTCCTGGTGTGTCTGTTGAGATTTTGCTTACTTTTTCCTTGTGTTCATTGCTTTTTTGTTGACTGCAGCAGTTCTTCATAAGGTCTCCCACTGAGTCCTCGTTGGGCATATGAGTAGCAAATATCTTTGGTCACACTGTGAATTGTCTCCCATGCTCTGTGGATTCTTTTGATGTGAAGATTTAAAATTTTGCTAATTTGCATACATAGGGCAGTCCTTGCAACCTAGAAATAAAACCAAGCTGATCATGGGGTACTATCTCTTTGGTGTACTGGGGAATTGGATTTGTTAATAGTTTGTTAAGGATTTTCGTATCTATGTTCATCAGGGATTTTCTATATATTAGATTATTCATTTCTTTGTTAACATTGGACAACAGGGGAATGTTGGTTTTATAGAACGAGCCTGGAATGGTTCCCTTTTTTTTCACTTCTACAGAACTGAAAAGCACTGTTGCTAGTTTTCCTTTAAAAGTTTGGTAAAATTCAGCAGTGAAACCATGTAGTCCTGAGCTTTTCTTTGTAGGGAGACTTTTTATTTTGGATTAAATCTCATTACTTGCTACTGATCTACTCAGAATTTAAAAATATGTTTTCTTGGTTCAAATTTTATAGGTCAGATGTGTCCAGAAATTTGTCCATTTTAGGGGCAAATTTTCTAATTTGTAAATGGTAAATTTTCTAGTAGCTTTTCAAAACATTTCCTAATGATCTACTGATTTTCTGTAGTATCAGTTTCAATGTCTTTCTTAACTCTCTACTTTTATTGATTTGAGGATCTCTTTCTAGCAAAAGGTTTATAGGTTAATCAATTTTATTTATCTTTTCAAAGGACCTATTCTTAATTTCATTCATCCATTGTATATTTGCTTGGATTCTTTTCTATATTTCTACTTTAATTTTTATTATTTTTTTACTTGTACTAATTTGGGTTTAGTTTGTTCTTGTTTTTCTAAGTTCTTGAGGTGTACGCTACCTTGCTTATTTTAAATATTGCTATTACTTTGATATAGGTATTCATCAAGGAAATGCTTACCAAAACTACAATGAGATAGTATCTCACCTCCAAATAGCCACTAACAACAACAACATAAAGGATGACCAGAAAGTGGAAAAGAAGGAACTTTTAGATACTGTTGATGATAATTTATAGGAGTACAGACACTATCAAAAACAGTATGTAGGTTTCCCCAAACACTAAAATACAGCTACTATATTATTAAGTTATTCCACTTCTGGGAATCTCAAGGGAAACAAAATCACTATACTAGATATCTGCATACTTTTATTTTTTGCAAACAAGTCCACAATAGCTAAGTTATGGAATCAGCCTAGGTTTTGTCAAGAGATGAATGGCTAAAGAAAATACAGTGTGCACACAATGGAGTATTATTCATCTAGATAAGGAGGCAGTCTTGTCATTTGCATCCAGCTGTTGGCTCAGGAGGACATCATGTTAACAAATAAGCCAGACACAAAAAGACTGTATTGTATAATCTCATATATGGAAAGTAAAAAACAAAGCAGAGAAAAAAAGTCAAGACGAAAGTAAGGTAGGGATACTGGGAGTGAGAAGCGTGCTGGGCCAGGGAGAAGGCAGTGAGGGTAGATGGGTGTGAGCAACACACATTATCAATTTATTTTTCCCAAGTTTTCATTCTTCTTAGTAATTATTCAATGAATGCTCAATACTTTGTATAAAACAGTACAATTTCCAATTCCATACTGAGTGTTTTTGCTTTAGTTTCAACTGTTTTGCTAAACTCTTAATGGCTTCGGGATAGTGTACCATGGGAGGAAGGTGACATTCGGTTAGTCCTGGAGGTAAAGAATGGCGAGCTCATCACACTTGCTCACATCTCCCCCTTTCTCCATTTGCACTACTTTACACCCTTCAGTGAACTCTAGCTATATCTTTTCTGGGTTCCTAGTCAGTATTTCCTACCTTCAACATTTCAGCCAATTGAAATTTTGCCATCGTCATTAGATTAACATTTGTAAAATGGCCCTATTTGCTTCATTCCTTGTTTAAAGCTTTCAGTAACTGAATGTAGAGAACTAAGATCCAGCAAGGAAAGAGTCACCGTGCTGTTCTCTCCGATGAGCTTCCATTTCTGAAGAAAGGATAATAGAGGAACAGTGTTAGAAGCTGATTAAAGTCCTAATGTTCAGCTTTATTTTTTCCATACATTCTCTTTTTTCATGATTTCTAACTACCCTTCCAATAAAGTATTTATCAGGTATTTTGATGCAAAAGTTATATTTTAGAAATTGCAAGAATAGTAATTTGTCAGTAATAACAAAGTAAAACAATTCCTAACAAAATGTAAGAATACCTTAAAGTCTCTCCTAATTATACAGGCCACATAGAGTTTAGACTATTTCCTTGTTTGAGTATAATATATTAATTTAAATTTAATTTAAATACAATTCTTTTCTCAGGTGAAAAAGAGAGTCACACTATAGGGAGCAAATATAATTTAAAGTAACTCTTTTCTTTCAATAAAAACATGGCTCTGTCTTCACATTTGTGAATGTAAATTTGATGCTATATATAAATGTACCTTGTAAACTCTACAGTGCTATAAAACGAAAGCTATTTTATTTAATAATTAACATTAATGCTAATAAAATATTGTCCCCTATTAAAATGCAAATGCTTTTGGGATACTGAGACATTAAACCAATTATGCATGACTGGTTGAGAGATATTTTATTAGCAACTTTCCTGCACAGTAAATGAAGTGGTATGATGAAATAAAGGATGGAAAGAGAGACTGTGCGTGTGTATGTATTAGTGTGTGTGTGTGTGTGTGTGTGAGAGAGAGAGAGAGAGAGAGAGGATGATAGACTAGAATATCTGGGTTAAATTCTTGTCTTCAAGGTAGCTGGGCAGTTGAACTTCTTACGCTTCAATAATATCTTTAGAGGGCTCTTCCTTCTCCAGGAGATATTCTTAGAAGATTTGAGTAAGGCTTTTCATCTCTGATGATCTCTGATGCAGTTCTTCAAGGCTTCATGAGAAGGTAGGTGGAAATGCTTGTTATTTTCCTCAGGTTCTGGTTGTGGTGAATCTGAGATGTGTTGCATGCAAGATTCAGACCCTAGAAGAGATACCTGTGACCTTAGGCAAGAGCTAGTGTTACATTCTCATTTTATAGAGGAGGGAAGTAAGAAGTAGAAGTGAGACAGGAGATTAGGGCATGGCAAGCCAGCTCGGTAATCAGCCTGTGACCTGTCAAGCATGAAGACCCATCAAATCATGGTCAGGGTGCAGGGACACAGCAGCTTTGTGGAATTACCCTGATCTGAGATCAAAAGAAGGTACAAAAGATGGTGGCCATGGACCTTGACTCCACTATCTTTCTGGCAGTGGAGACATCCTCACTCCACATGCAGGATGTGTTTCTTGTTTTCTTTCCTTCACTTCTCTCTTTCTTTCAGAGTACTCCTCTTTTTTTCTTTCTTCAGAGCATTTTTTCTTTATTCTTTTAATATCTTCAACAGTCATTAGACTTTTACATTCTTTGCCTGTCCCACACAATTCTTTAAACAGGATAATAAGAGCCTGGAAAGGGCCATGGACACCTTACCACCCAATAAGAGCAAGGAACATATGTCTGGCAACCAAGACCACAGAGCGAGTTGGTGGCAAAGCCAGCGTTTCCACCCTATCTCCTTTTTTGTCTGTCCCACCGGTCATGGGCCACTTGCCTATCAGAATGGTGAGTGAGGCTTCCTGTCACAGAGCACCAGCAAAGGAGCAAAAATGGGAGCTGCTGGTGAATGAAGGCCTCATCCATCTCATAATGAGCTATCCACCTCCTTTCCTGTCCTTATTTCTTTCTTCCTACTGCTCTTACTTCTTCCCTTCTTTTCTTGAAGTCTCATTCCGTGGATCTTTCAGTTTTTATTAGCACATGTTTGCATTACATAATGACTACATGCCTTGTGGAGAGTTGGTACATCTCAATTATCTTTCCTGTTTTTTTTTTTTTTTATAGCAGAAGGGAGCAACACAGATCCACACTCTTCACAGGACTGAGAGTCAGAACAAGTGAAATATTTTGCTACAGTGCAATTGGCCCAGAAGTAGGAAGATACAGAGTCATGAGGTCAGTTGATGTGGTCTTGGGTGGTTGGGAAGACTTCTCCAGGAGGATGATTCTGAAGCTGAAGTGTAGAAATACAAGGTTGATTTGCTGAAGTTTCAGGGTGAAGGGAGAGGGACCCCAAAGTGGGGGGAGAAGATAAAGCGGGGATGTATAAGAGAGAATTAAGAACGTGATAGAGTGAGAAGAGGTAGTGAGGAAGAGAGAGTGGGAAAGGCAATATAAATAATTCAGTCTTATTAAAGCAAGGACTTACAAAAAGCAGAGGGCAAGAAAGAAAATTGCACCAGGAATTCGGTCCTGGTGAGCATTTTCATTTTCAGTCTGACAGAAGAGTGAGTTGTGTACAACACAGAAGAGTGTTTTGGAGTATAGACACAGTGTAGAATGACTTTTACCCATCAACCCACATATGACTACATCCTCTCAGTATTTTTCAAGAAATAGTTACTGTGTGGTATAATAACTGTCTTGAAATTATTCTTCCAATGTAAGTGAAACTTTATATTCTTTTTTTTTTTGGTTTTTTGAGACAGGGTCTCGCTTTGTGGTTCAGGGTGGCCCTGAGCTCAGCCTCAAACTCACATCACAGCAATCCTCCTGCCTCCTGAGTGCTGGGATTATAGGCGTGAGCCACCACGCCCAGCACTGTGGTATGTGGTACTGGTTGCTGATGGGTGTGGGTCTCCATGCCCAGTATGGTTTGTGGTTACTGGGGATCGAACCCAGATCCTTGCGCTTGCAAGACAGGCACCGGAACCACTGAGCTAACTCCCCGGCCCGAAACTTTATATTCTTGACTAATACTGTCCTACACTCTGACCATCCCAGCCTTTGGTAATCACCACTGTATCCTTTACTTTTGTGAGATCAGCCATTTTAGATTCATTATATGTACAAAATCATGCAGTATTTATCTTCTCGTACATGGCTTAGTTCACCTGACGTAACATTCTCCAGGCTCACTCATTTTGCGCATAATAAATACGTATAATTTTATCTGTCAGTTTAATAAATACATTGCTGCCACATTAGAAAATGGTGACTCTGGTGGATTTTAAATATAAGGGCACTGGGCATTGCCGCAGCTCAGTAGAATGATCCAGTGGGAGATTTTATATTTAATATTGGGATATATTTTTAAAATTTAAATTACTATTTCTTTTTTCCTCCAAAAATAAGAATTAGAAAGCCCTAAGGCTAAAATGTAATTATGTAAAATGAATTGAAAGAATTTAAAAATAAAGGCTGCAGCTTGTGCCTGTTACATAAAAGGCTCTCAGCAAGAGGCAGCGGAAGGAGAAGATGAGCTTGTGGTGACCTGGGCGGCTTCACTGCATGTGGCCTCTCCCCTCTTGTCCCACAGGGAAGACTAATGTTTTTACACCCACTTCTTCTCATCTGTTCCGTAACAATTTAATCCACAAGAGAATCTGCAGGATCCCTCCTCTTTGCTCCAGCTGAAGCCTTCATGTGAATTCTGTTAAATACCGAGGACCTCATACTTCCAATTGGCTGCAGCCATTCCTGCTTCTCCTGCACATCATTGAGCCTTGTGGAGCCATCTTGGCTTGGGAGACCAGAAGTAGCCACCAGCAGGCCTTTGGCATCGACTCCCTGACAGCTTGTGTGGTGGTGAGAGAGGCAACATCTCGGGGCTTGCCTCGTCTGTACTGCTTCTATAAGTGCAGAGGAAATTTCCAGTCTAGATTTGAAGAAAAGATAGTGTAGAAGGCCAAAATGAGGCTGGGAGATGTCAGAAGGAAGTGATATTTTGGATGCAAATGATGTGGGTTTTAACTATTTTCAGCTTTATTTGTTGGTCCCTCTGGTATTTATTTTCCCTGTGGGTTTTCATTGACTGAGCAACATGAACTTAATTTGGACTTGCGGTCACAGATTATTTCAAGTGTTGTGGCTGTTTTGTGGGGACAATGCCTTTGGACGTGAGCCTCAGTTTTCCGACCTGTTGAAAAAAATGACTGGATGAAATGAGTAATTTCTGAAGTGTGATCAGTAGAGGGCCGACCTTCCGAGACACTCAGGGTCTTTGCAGGTGTGCATGTGAGGTCAAGGAAGGAGAGGTGTAGAGCTCCCCATCAGCAAAAGCTTCTGTTCTTTAATTTCTTTTGTATATTAGATTTCTGGATAACTTTGTAGAAAGGCTTTCATAGCTACTGGGAAGAAAAGAGCAGATAATGCATTCACACACTAGCTCACGTACTTGGTGCACACCTTTGTCTTGACTCCAACCTGGTCAGGTTAACACATCCAAACTGGTGAGCTTTAGATCTCAAAACCAGAAAACTCTCAGAAACTTGGACAGTGAAGACTAGAGATCATCTGTGAAGACTCCTGTGGAGTCAGACAGAGAAGAGCTGTGAGGGCAGTCGTACAGAGGGGTCTCTGCCGAAAATCCATCTGCCCTACAGCAATGCAAGAAAGTACGAATTCCCTGAAAACTTTCAGTGAAAATAGATTTGCCTAAGACCCAAGTGGTCTGGTTCTGTAAAACCTCTCAAGGAAATGCTTCACACCCAGTCTAGGAACTGCAGCAAGGACAGCAGCAGAGGCAGGAGTGGGCGGGACAGGACCGGCAGGGCAGAAGTATGCAAAGATAGCAAAGACAGAGAAAAGACTAACGTTTTGGACAAAGGTTCAAAATTCAATGATGAATATTCAATATTCAGTATCCAATGATGAATATTTTAACTTTTCAGAAGCAAACATAAAGTGCATTTACGATGCACTTGCCTTGCCAGGCAAGGATGGATGTTTGACTTAGTCAGATTAACAACCTGCCTGGACTCTTGCTTTCTTTCACTCCTCTAGTATCATGAACACTTCTCATAGGGATATTTATATTCAAGTCTCTTCTTTCTTTGTTTTGTAGACAAGCATTTCTCCTGGGCAGATACCTAGGAGTGGAAATACTGGGTCATATGGCAAGTCAATTTTTTTTTTTAATATAGAGAACTGCCTTCCAACACAGGTGAGTCATTGATATTGTCACCAATGATCTGCGAAGTTCCACTTTTTTGATGTTTTCACCAACACTCATCTCCTGACATTTAGAGTCTATGGATTCTGATGGGTGTGCAGCAGCATCTTCTTGTTTTGACTTGTGTTTCCTCCAGATTAATGAGGTTGAGGGTATTATCATGTGTTTATTCAGTCCGAGTGTCTTCTCAGAACTAGCTACTCAAGCTGCTTAGAAATACCTACTGTAAAATGGGGTTGTTTGTGTATGATTGAGTTGTAAAAGAGTTCTTTTGTATATTCTACATACAAGTCTGCATCAGACATGTGATTTATAGATTCTTTTTCTTTGTGTACTTTTTTCAGCCTCTTGATGGTGTTCTTTTATTTACGTTTTTCAGCACTGGGGATTGAACCCAGGGCCTTCTCTCAGAGTGACCCTCCAGACTCTCTAAGTTTTTGTACTTTGACACAGTGTCCTCTTTAGTTAAATTGTTAAATAGCTGAGGCTACTCTCACCCTTGTGATTCTCCTGCCCCTGCTTTGTTGTGAGATATCACAACTCATCTGAAGTTTTAGGTGAACTGAGATTTCCTTTCCTAAATATCCTGCAAAAAGCAAATAATCATGTGGCAAAACTGTATAAGAGATGAAGAGAGTTCGATGTTCAGTACACCTGCCAGTCAGTTTGTATATCTCTGTGTGTATGAATTGTATCAACCTCTGTCATCTCTCTCAATCCTCATGATTTACTGTGATATTCAAGAGTAAAGCACTAAAACGGATATCTCTAGGTCACAAATTTCTGACACAAAATTTTCTTGGTTATATGATAAATATCACCAAAAAATAAACTTCATTCATTTTACTAGAGCTACTGACCAGGCTAGTGGTCTTTTTAATCTTAGGAATATTTTAAAACTGAAGCTGGAAACCAGTAATGTATTTGGTGACAGTGGAGGCAAGATGGAAAGGAAACGTATCAGAATTCTCTCATTTTTCACACTGAAGCTAATAACCCTTTGACTATAATAAGAAGCACATCCTGGCCCAGCTGCCTTCAGGTATAACTTCCCAGGGTCCCTGGCGTCTGTAGCCTTCGCCTGGTGCCGTGAAAGATCTCTCGACCATCGGAGCCTTTATTACCCTGTCCTAATCTGACCGCTTATCTCATTTGTCAGGTCTTGACTTCCTGAAGGGCTAATTTTAAACTTAACCTATGGTTTAGTCCCTGACATACATGATTAGTAATGTTTGCTGAATAAATACCTATGTGAAAGGTGGACTGTTCAGAACTTGGAGTTTTGTTTTAACAAGTGGTGGCTATTCTGAATGGACCACAGTTCGGTTGGGAGGAAATGACCACTATCTATCCCATTTATAATTCTCATGCTGCAGCCAGGTGTTGGGAAGAAGCACCATATGGCTCTCTTCATTCGCCATGTCCCCCACCACTTTGTGAGCAGGTATTTAAAGATGGCTTCCTTCCGCTTTCTTCAGGGCTATGTCCCGTTCCCATCATCTTTCATTTCTCAAGGAAAGCCTGAAAAGAAGCCAGATTAGTCACAGTGATGGAAAAAACACCCTTACTTGTCCACATCTTTAGGTTTCACTCCCAATCCCCATGGCCACGAGGTCACTCTTCACAATAAAACCAGAGTAATCTTTTCAGAACACAAGTCTTTTCATTCCACGCCTGGCTTTGCTCTGTGCTAAAGCTGATAGTTCTTAGTTTAACATCGTAGCTCTTCCAAGGAGACCCTGGCCAGTCTCCTATGCTTTTATATGGTCCCCACATCTCTCTCCACACACATTTGCATCACACAGAAGATGACTGCATGGGTCTGATCTTCTTGATTAAAGTGAGAAGAGATGGGAACATAGAAAGGAGAGTGAGTGACACAAGCAATGTTGATAGCAGGGAGCTTCTCTGTGCATCCTGCAGAATGCTCCTGGGAAGCTGAAGATGGGAATGGACTCTTGCTGGTCTCTGTGTGTGTCTTAGAACAGGAGTGTCTCAGAACACAGCGTTGTCCTTGTGCAGCGTCACCTCCGACTGCTCTCTGCTCGCAAACAGGAACTTGGGGTCACAAGTCTATGTGGAAACTGCCATGAGTTTGGGAGACAGCAAAGAGCCACCCACAGGATTTTTCTCAGGATAATCTGACTCTGTGATGTTCTGTTTTTGTGCTGACATTGGGTCTCAGTGGGTTACGAGCCCTGTCACAGTAAGTGCAGCTTGTCTAGCTTTGGCAGCTTCCCTACATGCTCCTCCAACTAACAAGCTCTTCGCCTGTGTCCTTTTCTAGCTGTTTCTATTCATCTGTCCTTTCTCTGATACTCCTCAGTCTACACATGGTTATTTGCCCTTCTCTGCTAACACAGCTGCCTTCTAAACTTGAAACAAGGATCTAATTGGGGCTAGTAAAGTGTTCACCTGCAATTATAATGCTTCTTTTATTTTGTTTGACATTCTTGCACAAAACAGACCTCAGGTCGCTTTTCTCTTAAGAGAGAAAGAGAAGAAAAATAATACTGCAGCTATCTTTCATTACTAATACACAAAGGCAGAAATTGTACTAATAACCACTTCAAAGGGAGACAGCCTTCCTCTCCTCCCTCCCTTCTTCCTTCTTTCCTCCTCCTCCTCCTCCTTTTTCAGTGTCATTATGGATGCAGGGCCAGTACAGCCTTCATGGTTTTATCTACTGTATTCACCATTCTTTTTTAAAATCATTTCTAAAAGTTTGATTTTATTGGTGTATTTTATAGACACATCATGGTCACACTCAACTTTGAGAATTTGTACTAACACAGGACACAACTTGATTCTCATTTTTTCCCCTTCAGTCCCCATAGTTTTGGGCAGAACACAAACTTTTGCTGATTCTCTCCCCTCGCTATCCTTGATTTCTATTTGATAGATTCTCTGCTTCTTGGCACAACCCTACATTCAAGGCTTCCCTCCCTTGACGCAGTCCTGAAAACCGCTGGTCTACAAACATCACGACTTTACAGAAAACCCAAGGACCATCAGTGACTACAGCTAGTGAGAGGACATTGTTTCTAAACCATTTCAGAGGAATCAGATGGAAAATACAGTTTATACAATTATACAGTTATTTATGATCAGTTCAATTTTGGCATTAGGTTTAAACTTAAATTTTGGTTGTATTATTGAGTCTCATGTGTTTAGAACATTAATATAATTCCTTGTTGTTCATTTAAAAATAGTTTTGAGATAATAATATGCATATTAGTTTGAAATTCTGTGTGTTTCTTTTTTTTCCTTGAAGGATATCCCACTAAGGATGTACAAAGCACTGTATTCTGAAGAGCTATGGGGGAAAAATGTTTCTTTGTATAGTCGATTCTAAATATGATTAGATTTATTCATCTTGTTTTATTTTCATTTTTAGAAACATTTAAAAATTATTCTTTTAATAGATGATGAAATTTCATGACTTGAAGTGCAGAATGGAATGGAATGGTAGATATAGCAGGTTTAACTTCCATCTTTTCCCTGTCCGTTCATGCTCAATGCATTTCCTAAAAGTAGCTATGTTTTTTAGTTTTTAAATTATGTTTCATATGTTCTTCTTATCATTTTTGCAAAAGTCTGGATCATTTTGTGGTCTTTCCCTCTGAAATAGGAGCATATTAAAACTTCTGTCACCTCTCAACCCTGTTGAACTCTCTATGTTCACAGAGATGGTCCTGCATCTTTTGCATGGCGTTGTCATAGTCCATTTTGTAGACGTGCTGCAGCTGACCGTACTCCCCTGCTGGAGTGCTTTTGGTGTTTTGATTTGCAGACAGTGCTTCAGTGAGTGGCCTCATACATCTGTCATCTCACTCTTTTGCAGGTGTTTCTGTAGGATAGATCTCTAGAAGGAGATTTAGTGCGTCCAACAGTAGTGAGAAGTAACACTGCCAAAGCTCAGTAGGGCTTTATCTCTAAGTAATATTGGCCACTCTAAATGACCCCAAATAAATGAATAAGCTCATTTATTTTTGCAAATGAGAAGGGGACCAAGAGGTGGAGAGGAGGAAGGACATGGTAAAAGAACTGAGATGTATTATTGTATACAAACACCAATTCTCTACAAGGAATGTAATCAGTATGTATTGCAAATATATAATAAAAATTAAGGAGATATTTTGAAAGAGGATATAATGAAATAAATATATAAAATTAATAAGTCTAGCATGTAATGTGCAACATGAAGGGCTGTTGTTAACAAACTGTTTTTCTCATATAAGATGATACAACTTGGCTTTAGAAGAATGCCTGCGGCTGTCGGGAGGTGAGGAAGGTGACACTTGCTGCTGTTCCGGTGTTGGGGGGACCTGGGCTCTGTCCCTCTTTTGCTCCAGGCCTCCTGAGCTCCCTGTCCGGCTGGACTGTGCTGAGAACTGACAGAGAAAGGGGGAAGCTGGCATCACGAGACTGTGTGGTGGGTCCCGGATGGCTTCAGCCCAGGTGTGGCGCTTACCATTTGTGTGACCTCATCAAAACATAGGGCACTCTCTGATGCTACTGGCCAATTTCCTGTGCACACCGTGGGCCAGCGGTTAGACCTACTGCTTGCTTTCTGTGGGCCCATGAACTTTTCACATCCCTCATGAAGCAAACAGGACTAGCCAAGGGTGGGGAGTTTAAGAACCTTGAAAAGCGGTGTCATCCTATGAAGAGGAGACAGAATTTGTTCCTAAGCAAGATTACCCCTTACCTGTTCCACTAACACTAGAATCTTTGTAGCTAGACAATTTCAGGCTTAGATTCAAGCTTTGGCCTATACCAGATGTGAGTCAAAATAAGCCGTTTAGCTCCTCTGAGCTTTGCTTTGAGAAGTCATCTGGCTGTGGGGAGGAGGGCAGGAGACAGTTCCCCTGAGTGCCTGGTGCATCGCCAGCTGGTAACAAATGTTAGTTCCCTTCCCGTGGCATCCAGGTGAGATGAGCTGCTCTCTAAGGGCCTCTGTAAGGAGAGCAGCTACCTCAGGTTACCAAAGAGGCTTCCAGGAGTTAAGTGGGGTGGCTTTAATTGATCAGTTTAGATTTTCTACAGCTGGGCACAGACTCTCTGCATGATATCACGGACGAGTTCTGTTCATTACCATTTGTGTGATCTCGTTACCATTTGTGGGACCTGATGAATACATAGCTGTATCTTTGCTATTGAAGTGGGGGTTCACCTTATTGAAAGCACAGAGTTCTGCAAAGAGCCTCTAATGCTTTAATTCTAGCAGGTGTATTGAACCAGAACAAAGCCCAGTGTGCCCATGGATTCTATTTATTTCCGATCAAATTCTCTGCTTAATATGCCATAGGATTGTGCTATTCACCGAATCTAGTGGGAGATGCTTCTGGGCGTGTGGAGCAGTTTGCTGGTTTCTGTTCTCACTGCTAGTTATTTGGACTTTTATTCTTTCTATTTTAATAAAGCATTAACAGGTAGGCAACATCTGTCCTCATCTTTTCCCACTGGCCGGCCCAGAGAGTCTTCATTTGCTCCGCTGAATGATGCATTGAGCTTTCTATGAGTAGGTCCCGAGAAGACACTGAATGATACTATGGTGTTGCTAAGAGGTGGGCCCTGGCATGTAGGGAAAAGATGCCAGGATGCAAGAGTGCAGTCACTCACAGTGTCAACACACACTCGAAATCGAAGGTCTTTGTGATTTACCGCCCAATGGAAAGGGTCCTAGAAGACGTGAGTATGATGTTCCTGCTTCCCCAATTTTCAGCCATGTGCTTTGGGCATGTAGCTACTTTACCTGGGTTCTGGTTTCTCAGTGGTGGTGTTGAGTGATGATGTCCACTTCATAATGTTACTATAAAGTCCTCGGGAGACAAAGTATGCAAAATGCAAAGGCTAATGTTAAAACTTAGATATTTATGCCAGGTGATGTAGCATAGACAACACACCCCGAAACTTCCTAAAATATATATATTCTTGTTTATGTTAGGTACAGTATTAATTGGAAGATGCTAAACAAATCAGATTTGTGGAGTGGTGCTTTCTCATCAAAGCCATAGTAAATATTTACACTTATTTCCCCCCTTTGTGATCTTAGCAGCAACTTCTGTGATGTAGGTAATAATCTTCTCACTTTGTCTTTATGATGATGATGTGTGTGTCTCAGTTATTTTTCTCACTGCTGAGACAAAATATCCAACACCCAAAGTTAAAGGAGGCGAGATTTATTGTAGTTCACAGTTTGTAGAGGTTTCATTCCATAGCTGGCTGCTCCAAGTTGGGGCAGAATGGTAGAGGGGTTCTGTGGAGCAGGCAGGAGGCAGCAGCAACAGCAAGGCTGCCTCTCTTGTCCTGTCCAGGCTTCCAGCATTTGGGTGGGTCTGTCCACACCCAACGTGGGTCTTTCCATTACCCTCTCCCAGAACGATGCTAAACCGACCATGCACCCTTCGCCCCAGCATCACGCTCCCCACACGGAGCCACCTTCAAAAAGCCTCGGCTATTACTGCATAAGGTTTTGTGGGGCATTGACACAAGCCACGAGAGTGTGCATTGCCTTTCTCTCTTCTGCAAATTCCTTCAAGGGCAAGATTCCCTTGTTAAATGTATAGCTTCCTGATCTAAAACATGTAATAAATGCTTCCTAAATAATTATAGAATGAATATGTTCAGTAGTTTGGATATTTCTTTAGCACTTGCCAAAGATTCAGTACTGTCCTTATAATGGAACTTTCATTATCAGTTTACTTCATATAACAAAAGCAATAATTTAAATAATATCAGTTCCTGCCTGTTTTTCAGAACAGAGGCACAGAAAGGCTAAGTGATATACAAACAGGAAACTCTTAGTAAGTGGCTAAGCTAGACTTGCTTCTGTTCACTGTGAGACACTCAGGGCCCTTGACAGGACTAGAGTGTGTAAGGTCCTTCACATTGCTCCAGTGTTGTGGACAGAGAGTTTATCCCATCTTACTCTTTAGGAAAACAAGGGCAGGTACCACAGTCCCCCCTTGATAGTTCTGAAAACAGATGTTCAGATATTAACTGGCAGCCCCAAAGTCTCACAGACAATGTCCAATAGAATATGACATGCATATTATTTCACTTCTACTTTAGCAAATTAGAATATTTAATACATGAATTGGTATCTTGCATTGATGCTTAACTTTACTGTGATAATTTTGCTATATCCTGAAGTAATTTTAAGGATATATGATTTAAAGAAACTACATAGTGCTGGATTTTGTGGATGTACCTTAAATTTTAAGACACTTCCCTATCTGCATCTTTTTGATCCTAGCATCAGGAGAAGACATTATTTTGCCTTCATTAATGTAATTTTGTATGAACATAGATCTTGCTATGGATTAATGATTATTTCTTGAAACAGACTAATTCTTAGCAGTGGTGTTACTATGTCAAGACTTAACCAATTATTCTCCATGGGCTGAAGGTGTATCTCAGTGGTGGGGCATTTGCTTAGCATGTATGAGGCCTTGGGATTGGTCCCCAACATTGAAAGAAGCAAATCAAATCACTTTGAATACTTAATCAACATTTGTTGAATGAAAGAGAAAGGTATTTATTCTGTCAGTGTGTGAGATCACTTCTGTATCAGTCTGGTTTGGTTAAGAAAACAGAATCATTACAAGGTTTTAGGGAAGTGAGGTTAGTATAGGAACTAGGGCTTTATGAGAGTGTGGGAGAAGAGAGGGAGTGGAAGCTGCAACCAGGGTGGGCGAGACCACCACTAACAACTCTGGCCTCATGCACTGGAGCTGGTGGAAGAAGCTGGAGCTCGTGAGTGTCCAAAAGAGGGTACTGTGGGTCCCCACAATTGTGAGGTGGGAATCTGTGGACAGGTCTAAAATGCCACAAATTCCAGCCAGTAGGATTTCTGGCTTCTGCTTCAATTATGTCACCTTTATTACTCGTGTGAGTTCTTCCCATCAGCAAACTCTGACTCTGTTCCATACAGGGGGAGAATTCTAGGCTGCAAACTCCAGAAAGGACAGCGGGCCCACCTGGGCTGATCCCTGGTGGCCCAGCACCCTTCCTTTCTGTTCTCCGTGGAACTTAATGAAACCTTCTATGACTTTTGGCCAATTGGAAAGGGAATTTGGGGAGTCTTATTTTAATTCACGTACTTGGACTGAGAGTGTGCCATTTTCTCTTTCACATTGTCATTGAACATACCTATTCAACAAATATTACTAAGCACCTATTCATAGTTTTGGGTTTTGGGAGAACCTATGTGAATAAGGTACGTGATATCTGTGCTTTTATTCTTCAGGGTTGAGGGATTCAGAAGAAGAACAAATAAAGAACCAGGATAACTTCAGATCATACTAAACACTGTAGAGAAGAATACTGAGTGATTTTGGAGTGGGCAAGAGAGATTAAGGACTTTCTTTCAGTGGCCCCAGTGCTTCTGGAGGTTATTTGATGCTATAAAGTATGAATCTTTCTTTCTTTATTTGTCTTTAACTAGTTCATTTGATAACTCCATAGAAACAAAAGTTAAGTAATAAAAAACCAGTAGTCATGTAATTAATTCATGTTCAAAGAAGTGCAATCTGTGTCTGGTAGAATGTAATTTATTATCACTCCATTGATACTAAGTATTTTTGCCAATTTTGCTAAAATTTGTAAATTCATTTATGCATTTCCTATCTGAGTATCCATATGCAGCTGGTTGTGACAATCTCTTTGACTATTTTATTGAGCTAAATAAAATCTTTGCTATATGTTTATTTTATATGTGTTTTAGAGTCAAGTTATACATTTTTAAAAAAATGTAGCCCTTACTGTGTGCCTTAGAACAAATCAATGAACCAAATAATTTCAGATAGAAAGAAGCATCCCGAAGAAGACAGAGTTGTGGGGGAGAGGGAAGGTGCTGGCCTGGGTGTGGCAGCGGGGAAGCCTCCCAGGACAGGCGGCATCTGAGCTGAGACTTGAGTGGAGGAAGGAAAAGCCCAGGTGTGGAGGAGGGGCAGAGTGTCCAGCAGGGAAGCGACTTGTGCAAAGCCTGCCATTGTCAGGGAACCGAACTTCAAGGAGGCGAATGTCAGGAGGGATGATATGAAAGCCTGGTGGGGGTGGGCAGTGGTGTCAGGCCCTCGAGGCCATTGTGAGGAGCTGGAGTTTGATTTTATACACCACAGGTGGTTTTAGAGAGCGAAGTGCCCTCATATGATTTGTGCTAGAGAATGGATTTGTATATCTTCTAAAAGGGTTCTGTTCTCATTTTCTGCCTCAAATTATTATTAAGCCTGACATTTTAATTAGAGCATCATATCTTATTAGGAATAAAAATATTAAATTTTTAAACAATAATTATAAACAAATATAATCAGAAAATAACTTTCAATTGGAGAAACAAGTGGAAAATAAAAATGCATCAAGAGGAAAAAATAAATGTTTAGTTTTTAAAATATCTGGAACATAGTTTATAGATCACTATTGTTAGTTTCTAGAGCATTCCTGGGTTTTGGCCACTTTGCCCAGTGAGAGAGCTCGCTGATGTCTTGTGGTCTGACTGGTCCACTCAGTCGGCAGCGCCCTGAGGCCTCTGCACAGCAGCAGTTAACAGGTGCTACCTGGCAGCAGCCAGAGGCTTCTCAGGGTTTTGTGCCAACCAGAGCACGTTTCAGGTCACACAGCTGCTCTTCCTTCCTCTGAGAAGGTAATGCCAACAGCTACGAAAATGCCTACCTTTAAAAAAAGACACGACATACATTTGCTCAAAACTTCAAGATGTCTCCAAAATAAATGACATAATCAAGATAGAGAGAGAGAGAGAGAGAGAGAGAGAGAGAGAGACACAGAGACACAGAGACACAGAGGGACAGAGAGGTGGGGGGATAGTACTGAGAGTCAGAAGTGCCGTAGTTTGTCCAGTCACGTGAGGCACTTGGAGGAGTCACAGTGCTTTGTCTGTCTTAATGTGGTTTCTGCAGCCACGCTTTTTTATTCCTCCAAGTTCCCTACATCTCTGGGAACAGTGCTCAGAGCCCCATATCTCTGTCTTTCGATGGAGTACTGCTTTCCATTAGGAAATCTTTGTCACAGGCACTACGCCATGTACCTGGGACACAGCAGTGAAGAAAGGAGACACAATTCCTGGTTTTCTGATTTTATGAAGCATTCTACAGTAGGACAAACTAAAAAAAAATTACTTAAATAAATACAAGTTAGACTTACTCTAGGGGTGCTGTGAACTATCCAGGGATGAGTACACTGATAGATTCTCTTTTGAGCAGGACACGTCCAGAGAGAACTGACTAAGGTCCTCTCCTTAAGCTGCTCACAGATCTCTACCCACCCCCAGTAACTGAACACTCATGCACTGCTTCTCCTGTCGTGGGATGTGAAATGCTAAATTAGGGTGACCTACATCCTGACCTATCTGTATGACACCAGAATAATCACTTACATATCGTCTTTTGCTCTAAAGTCTGTCCAGGGCTAGATGCCTAATTATGTGGTGGTCCTATTCCTAACATGTAGCATCTGTCCTCAGCTTGGGGAAGTCATTCCTTGGGTTTCTTGTTGTCATGCGGGTGGGAAGATGCGCCTCTGTGGGACATTCCCCACCCTCTCTGGTCTCCTGGGTTACACTGCATTTAAAGCTGTGAACATGATACCTGGTCTAGCAGAGATAGTCTAATCAAGATTGCTACTCTTATCGATGGCATGGTATTTGTCATCATCTTGATTGGGGACAGAGTTTTTTGCAGATGAAAGAACTTATAGTGTGGTAAAACCAGTAGCTAGCCAAATACTTTGCTTTTGCTTTTCTTTGGGAAGACAGAGAATAATGTTTCCTTCTAAATCAGTTATAAGTATATATATATATTTATATATATTAAATATTATATAAATATATATAAATATATATATATTTAAGTTATGGGTACAATTGAAATTTATCTAACGATTATATTTGATTTATGGAATTTGTACCTGTAAATGATATCTTGACTTTTATTTTTCCCATTCCTTCCTTTCTACTCCTCTTACCCCTTCTCATTTATAAGAGCTTTGTTTTTTTAAATTTCTTATCTCATTTTTAAATTTTCCTTTCCTTCCTTTCCCCTCCCCCCTTCTCTATGTCCTTTGCCACTTAAACATTTTCTTCCTATTTCTCAATATCTATGGTACATGTTGGTTCCTATTTACACTTTCAGTTTCTCATACCAGAGAGACAATGTGATATTTATGCATGTGTCTGATATATTTCACTTAAAAATAACTCCAGATGCATCCATTTAGCTATAAATGTCTAAAGTTTACACCTTTTTATGGATGAGTAGCACTCTATTGTATTAAAAAAATCATAGCTTCTTTATCTATTTGTTAGCTGGTGGGCATTTGGGTTGTTCCAAGACAGCTATTACAAACATTGTTGCTACAAACACGGGTGTGTGGTATGATGCTTTTAATTATTTCCAGAAGGTGCCAAGAAGTGGAATATTTGGGTCAAATGGAACCTTTAGTCCTAGTTTTCGAAGAGTCTCCACACTGACCAGAAATAATTTTTGACCCCTTCTCAGCCCTATTCTGTGTTCAGCGCTCCAAGCACGTCAATTCTTAGTGTTTTCAAAGTTCTCCTTCCAGACAAGGCTTGGTCTTTGCTTGGCTTCAGTTCTGTCTCAGTGTTTCTTCACTGGATGACTCCAGGCAGACAGATCCCTGAGCCTCGAGGACTTCACTTTTCTCATGTGGAGGAGGTTGTTTAGAGGGTCTGGTTTCAGTTGAGGTGCTCAGAGAGTGAGCTGCAGTGGGGACTCATTAGGAGGCTGAAATTGTCCTGTTAGCTTTCCCTTGGGGAAAGAGCACTTGTAGACCTGCTTTGTGCTCACACTGCTGAGACGCCACCGTGGCTGCTTCACGGCCTTGTGAGGAGGACTTCCCAGCCTGGCCTGTCCATGTATCTTAACCCAGGCTAAGTCTAGACCGCAAGGCCTGATAATACCTCTGGACTCTGCTTTAGCATTTTGATTCACAAGCTGCTGAGAGTGAGAAGTGGTTTCTGCGCTGGCGGCTCTGCTCACTGCTTTGTCTTTTCTCTCCAGCACATGACAGGATCTGGCTGAGGCAGTGGTCAGGGGAGTGTGATGGAGGAAGTAACCTTTCCTCTCATTGGAAGAGACGTGCTCCATTGAAACACGAAGTGCAACTTCACAAGGCTGCTTGTAGCTGGCTGGCAAAGGGCCGTGTGTCAGCAGACAAAAGTGTTCTTAGTTTTTTGTTAATGAAAACTCAGTTAACCGCAGGAGGAGATGACAGCACTTTCTCCATTTCATTCACATGAACGACAATGAACTCCATTGTGTGGCAAGGCTTTGGGCATTATCTGATGCTTCTGCTTCTGCTGCTCAGAACTGGTCTGTCTCCCACATGACTCGGCACGCAGCCTCTTTCGCAGTGGTGACTCTGATTACCCAGGGTTCTGCAGAGTCTTGGTGTTCTTTCCTGGATATTCAGCCTTTCAAAATGAGCTTAGCCACATGGGCTTCAAAACTTCTGACGTAGGCAATAGTTCCAGGGGGCACTTCTGTTACAAAGAACTTTTCTTATGGTATTTAAATATTTAGAGCCTTTTCTGCAAATCAACTTCACATGTCCACATGCCTGAGTACTTAGCATTTCCACCGAATTTAAACTGGTAAATTCAATTCTGTTGGGTAAAATGAAACGAGTAATGTATGGGTCTGTACTGTGTCCTTTATCCCATCTTTTAACTCCTTACAAACTTTCCAAGGTGGGGATTATCATCCCTAAAAGGGAAGTTGATATTCAGAAAAGTTAAATTACTGGCTGAAGTTTACTACAGAGAAGAAAGATAGGTCTGGAATCCAATACCAACTGAATTCTGTGCCAGGAAGCATGCCAAGTTTCTTCCAGGCATTTCCTCATTGAATTTGCACCGTGACTTTATGGTGTAAGTTGTATGATCTTCATTGAGAAATTGTCTCCCGTGATGGTGGAAGTCAGCACTGGAGCCACGTTTCTGTCCACATACACTGCTTTGTGACCCAAGTCTTTAGGAACCAGAGACAGTTGATGACAAACACATTTATTCTGAGATGTGACCAAAGAAGGGAGACATAGCACAAACTCTTATTGCTGTGTCAAAACCGGAAACAAAGCTCATGCATATTGGGGAATAGCAAACTGAAGGGGGGCCAGGGGATTGGGGAAAACAAGAATTAAGATATATCATGTACAGGTATAAATTCTCAGAGATGAATGTGATCATAATGTATACCTAAAATGTACCAATAAACGAGAAAAAAAACCCCCTGTATTCAAGACCATGTTGACTTCAGAAAAACATGATGGCGAACTATATATAAAATCTCATGAAGTAACTGATGTCAAAAGAATGATTTCAGTTGTTGCAACAGAACAAGATGGCAATATATTCATTATCTTGAGGCAGGTAAGCAAAGTAACATTGTTTTAAAAGCGTTTAAGAACCAAGGTTGGTGTGAATGGAAGGTTGGTTAATGTTTTCCATATTCTCCAAGATTTCAGTAATTGGTATTGAAATCTATGTACTGGAAAAACTTTCTTTTCTTATTACTAATAGGTTGATTTCCAAATGTACGATGTGGAATGTGTGTGTATAAATACAGCCTCTTAAATATCAACTTGGAACCAAGACTCTGAGGTATATATTATTTCCATTTTTTGTGATAGCCCTGAAGGTAGGTATTATTTGCTATACTTCCCAAAAGTGAGATCTGAGACTGAGAGAGATCCAACAGTTCAAAATTTCAAGTCCTACAATCACTAACTAACGGAGTTAAGATGATCAGATGTGATCCCGAGTTTGTGTGCTTTCTGTTGCTGTCGTCTGCTCATATATGAGCAAATTAAGCTTATGTCTCAGCTCAAAGTTTGGAAATTCCTTGCTGGGTTTTGATGTACAATTTATGAAGTGCTTTGCACCAACCTTAAATGTTACAGGCCTAGCTGTCGACCTCTTGGGGACTATGGACTCTAATTCTATTTGACTTCAGGGAACAATACAACAACACACCTTCTCTGTCCATGCTTTCTTTTCTGCCAGAGCTGGAGAACCATCCATGAAGTCAATGTTGAGGGAATATCTGTAGAATGAAATGGGATTTTTGTTTAGCTAGAAGGAGTTACCAAGAAGGGAGGTTGACTCAAGACAGTGAGAACTGGCCATTAACTGGAAGGAAACAGAAAGAAGTGACTGTAGAAGTGCTCATAAGATTTCAAAAGTATAAAGGTTGGGTTACTGAAGTTTGGGCCAATAACCCTGTACAGATGAGTCATCTTAGCAAAGCTCTTCTCAAGCTTTTTCACCGAGAAATTCTCATGGATGAGGTGATATTTGTTTAGTACTCTGGGATAAAGAGAGAAAGTTGGTCATGCACAGTTGACTCTGCTTGGGATCCAGCCAACTCTCACCCCAGTTCAGCCTCCCTGTGTACAAAGTGGATTAACACGTTGGCCCAGTTGTCACATGAGCTCTGCTAAGCTGGTTAGGAAGCACTATCTCACGGAGTGTTACAGAGCAACGCAATTAAGGGTGGTTGTCTTTATTTTTGCACTCAGTAAGCCCTCAACAAGATTTGTTGAACTGAAAAGAACCTTACCTTCGCATTTTCCAGAAAAGGGAGTAGTTAGCACCCTTTGTACAAGGGGAGAAAGCAATGTATGATAGCACCTGCTGGAAATATTTTCAAATGGAAGATGAAGAAATATTGACCATTACGGGGACCTGCACAAGGTCCTTGGTTAGTCATTGAAAAAACAGGAAAAAGGTACCTTTCTGTTCTCCGGGTAAATGGCACCTGGTAGCCCTTGGCTTTGGGCTGATGAAAGCTGCCAGATGTTTCCAGTAGACAGACTCACCAATAGTGTGCCACGCAGCTGCTCAGGGCTTATTTTTCTGTGTGCAAAAAATGGAAAGATAGCAGTTAGTGAGAATGTGCGAGACCAGGCCTGGACCAGTTAGTGAGAATGTGTGAGACCAGGCCTGAGGTGATATGTCCTATTTTGTGTTGTGTTTGCTTTTAATTCAAGAACTTTCAAGTGGATATTTGCAGTGGATATTTGCAGCAGTAAAATTAGAGGAGACCTATGTGCTTGTAAGCGTGTGTGGTTTCTTTGTAGCAGAGGTTCTTGGAAACCATTACACACTGATGATTGCAACGGTTATGATCTGACCAGTCTGGCATGAATTTTTCCCAAAGATATGCAACACCAATCATCCAAAAATGACTCACTAACTAGAAAAAGAAAAAGAAAGAATTATCTCAAAGAGAAGAGCTAAGGCAAACCTTTCTATTGCTCCCATTTCCTTCTGCAAGAGGCACCTCACTGAAACTGATGCAGAAGGCTGAAGTTCTATTTTTCTCTATTTTGTGAAAAGCCTTACTTTTGGGAAGTTGAAAAACTGAACAGAAAGCATGAAATCTGGAAGTTTAAAAAGGGCACAAAACCTCTCCAGAGCGGCTGATACTGAAAACCAGAATATTTCCCTCACTTTTAACTGCTGCTAAACTCATTTACTCAAGTTTTCTCACTGCTGTAGGAAACTAAGAAAGGTCATCCAGGTTCTTTCTCACAATGTTTTTTTCTCTATGAGGAGAATTCTTTTGTTACTTATTGTTACAAACGGGGTTTCAGAAATACTCTTGTAAACAGAGCAGGCTCTGTGGACCTTGCTTCTGTGGCTGGAGAGCAAGGTTGATGCTAGGAAAGATGTCTCATCTAGGTCTGGTCTGCTGAGGATACAGGTCATGTTAGACTAGTTTCTGGAGCTGGCTGTCTGTGCAGGGTCAGAGTGTCACGGTGGAAGAGAAAACTGCCACTTATGTCATTATGTGATCTTGGACATTGATTCAACTCTCTGAGCTGCAGAAGTTCTGAGCTGTAAAATGGGCCCTCATTGAGTCAGGAAAGTTAAATAAGTAAAGATAGGCAAAGTGTTTGGCACAGAATAAACACTTTGTCAGTTTTCTACCAGCTTTAGTAGACCTGGTGAGAGGCTGATACATTCTTGAACCAACATCGTCAGTACCTATGGTTTGTAATATGCATGCTTCAAACTCAGTCCAGGACAGAAAGAGCTGGAGGGGCTCTCAGGACCTGCTGAGTGTTACGCTCTGTGTTCATTCTTCCTACACGTGTCCTATTTAAAGGAGTGGGACTCATCACTTCTGCATTCATCCTTTTTACTGACTGTGAAACTTAAGTTTAGGGGTTTATTACCTTTCCCAAGGTCATATTGCTAAGCAAGTAGCAGCCTTGGGTAGAAGCAAGTAGAAGCCTTGCTTCTCCTGTAGTTTGTCAGGCAACTGACCAAACTCAGAATCTGAGATGTGTATTTTTAGGAAGTTTCCCAGAGATGGACCATGTCTCATTGCTTTCATTCTTAACAACAGCTGGGTCATAGGTTTCCCAATGTGCTGATCAGCAATAGCTCTCTTCTTTCTGAAGATGGAGCGTCCCCTCACTTTTCTGCACCAGGAGGGCAGGTTTGCTTTTGACAGCCTTTGCCCTGAGTGCAGGCCAATGACACAAAGAGACTTTTAGTGAAGGATCTGTGCTTTGAGTGTCCATACTTGGCTGAGGGGCAGAAAGTGCCCAGATATAGACACACTCTTTTTCAAGTTCTCCCAGACTTTCGCACCTCTGTGTCTTTGCATGAACTATGTCCTTTACTGTATAGTCTTGCTTGACTATGACTCTAGGTGCTGCTTGACTACCATCCTATATCAAGGCCTTTGCGTCAATGTTTCCTGTATTTTCAGGTAGAATGAGGTGTCTCTTTATTTTTATATCTTAGCAGCAGTTACAATGTCAGGTGTTTGGCTTCCTACCCAGATCCACTATCTTGGGAGCTTCCTGGAAGTATGCATTCTGTTGTTCCACCTTTGCACTGCCCCAAGTGGTACATGTGGTATTTGGTGTGTTAAAGCTCAGAAGTCAGTGAGTCCAAGGAGACTAACAGTGGCCCGGAATCACTGGGATGCATCTGAGAGTGGCATTTTCCATTTAAAGGGCTTAATACTAGTGTGTACTTTTCAGACCTTTGCTTTTCCACAGTGCCCTAATTTTTACTCTTTTACAGTAAGAGTAATCTCAGAATAGCTTCAATGGATGACTATTTTGGTCCAAACTATACTTTGTTGATTTCTATTTTCTGCCTGGGACTCTTGGGGATTCTGATTTAATTGGTATGGGCACCTGCCTCACACAGTGAATTGTTTAAATATAACAACACAGTAAAGACATTTTGACTGTAGCTCTGAGATCCCATTATTTGAGGAAGAGACATACATGCGTGCAAGTCAGAAACCATTGATGAATACCAGGGTGGGGGTGGGGATTGCAGTTGAAAAGGATATGAAAGCCACTTCCCTTTCTTGTGTGAGTAGAAACCCCAGCAGAAGTTATCAGGACAGCTCATCTCTATGATCATTCATTGTCAGTTCATTCACTCATCTTGGAGAGCCTGGACTATTGCAGGAATCCTCTCAGTGGTCTCTTCCTCCCTTCTGGCCTTTGCACGCCATCTTGGGCACTACTGACTATGACTTTTACACATTTCTCTGCTATCCACAAGACACAGCTCAGACTCCTTGCTGTGATAACCAAGACTGTGGACCCAGCTTGTGCTCCCACTCATCTCCAGCTATTCCTCACTTCCCTAAGACCTAGCAGATGTGGACATCCAGAGACACCAGTGCAGCACATGTGATCCCCTCTGTCTTATTTATGCTGTTCCTTGTCTTGTCGATCTTTTCTTCTTTTGTTTTTACCTTTCCCCAAGTCCACCAATCCAAAGGACACCAGAATCCCTTCACTCCACCGCAGTGTTGACGGCATGCCCTGCCATAGCTATAAATGCAGGGGCCGAATGTCACCGAATGTCATTTTCCTGCCCATCTGTGAATGCCCCATCATCAAGGCCCGCACATGGCTTCCTGTGAAAACAGCTCCTGACATGTAGTACAGGCTAAATAAATACACACTGAATGAGCATAGTAACAGGACTTTGAATGATACTGAATCCACATAAAGTCATTGGTAGGCTTCAGCAGAAGTAGTAGCTGAGTTGGGTTGTCCTCAGGGAGAAGAGAGAATGAATAAGGCTGGGCGATACCACAGGCAGAGATCTTCCTGTCCTGCCACCCTCGCCCTGGGCCCTCACACCGCTTATCTCACACTCCACCTGCCCTGGAGTAGTTCACTCTGTAAACACCCAGTAAAATATCATGCTTTTCCAGGAGATATTGCCAACAGTTTCCATAACATTTTTAAGTGTTTTCAATGGTAATATAATGTCTAATCATCATTGAAAATTTTACTATGTGATGAGCATTTTACACTTAAAACTTCACAGTGGCCTGATGAGGCCCTGTCATTAACCTTCTTTAGCAGCTGAGCCAATGACGTCACTGGTGGAAATCACCTCTCGAGAAGTGGCAGATGAACTGTGTGCACAAGTCTGGCTCAGAATCACTGCTCTTACCTGGGACAATGTCTGCATGTGAGTTTCTTCACACCTCACACTTCATACTAGCAGAATGCCCAACAGGTGGTGTTGGAGTCAGTGCAGCTGTACCTCTCCAACCAGAACCTCCACTGGATGCGGCTGCTGGAGGCCTTAGGGTTTCTATAGTGTTTCTTCTCAACAGTGCTGCTTACTTTGTTACTTTTCCTGTTTCTCTCCAGAACCCGTCCTTTTTCCAGTTCTTTGCATTTTTCTGTGGTGGGTTCTCTTCTCCTCCTCTGTCTGCAACTGCCCTTCATCAGTCTGCAGCCCAGCTGCTGTGAAGCTGCCGTCCATCTGCTGTGAAGCTGCTATCCATCTACAGTGCGGCGGGACCTTCTCTTCTGGTTCCTACTGTTCTGACCACGTTCCGTGCAGCACACTTTGTGGGCCAGGTGAGCCTTTCATTGTTTCATTCTCCAGTCAGAATCTACCACACACCTTCAGGATGCCAGGCCCTTTAATGTCAGTCTTCACGACAACACCCAAGGTTACATTGTGTGTACGCGATCAAATCAGCACTAAAGTCAGGTATCACAGGTACTGAGCCTCCCAAACCTCCTACTTGGTTTACAATAATGTCTTTGGAAATAAGTATTATCAGGAGATTGATGGTCCTCCACTGGCTTTAGAGTCATTTGCTGCATTTTCTCACCTAAAACTACTTTACGTCAAAATCTTTTTTAGCCCCCACAGTATTTCCAAGCACACAGCAAGCTTGTGCCGGGTGAATATGCACCAAATGAGTAAGTGGCAGACAAATCAACGCTAAGGCTGCAGGGACTTGAGCATTCCTCATCCTTTCCTGGCCTCTAGCTGACCAGTGATATTTCACCCACTCTTCACTTTTGCTTTGAAACTGATCTCTTCAACCCTTTCTCATGTATACCCAGATCCTACCCAGAACTCTCATCGCTTCCCAGACCGTGGTGTTCAAACCACACTTTGCATGGCATGCATTTGGATACCCAGTGGTTCAATTCAGTGCCAAGCCTCATTTTTCCAGTGTCCATCGCTGCCTCCCTCATTGCTTTTGACAGGAACCAGGCTCACCACATCACACGTGCCTGTCGGGAAGGATGGAGAGGCTTCCCTGGTCCCAAATATTTGGTGGCTGAGTTGATGCTCCTTTACCATGCAAAGCCTTTAATTGAAGATAACGCAGCGATTCTAACTTGTGTTAAATGTCTGTAAGCACTGGCATGAATTAGGCCAAAGCCGAAGCCCCAAGAGTTATCATCCCCAGAGAAACACAGCATTAGAGGGGGCAGGCCTCAGAGTGGGGAGGTCCATAGGAATGCAGAGGTCTGTAAAATGCCCCAGTACATTCTATGAGGTTTGGCAAAAGCCAGAACTCCTCTGGCCAGACACATTCTGCATGAAGTTTAGACAGACTCGACATCGCAGTGGGGCAAGTTCTTGCTCTCGGGATCTGTTAAGTCATGATCAGCGCCTTAGGTTTGTATTGCGTGTAAGGAACCAAAGGTATCATTTTAATTATTTCTTCTGAAACTGTGAATACTTTCCTTTCTCATTCTTCTCTTTATAGATTTGGTCAAAATTAAACAGCACTGGAAGCTGGTCTGTCAATCTGTATTTAGGCGGTGGGAGCCAAGTCACATGACATAATATGTATTTAGCAAAACTTATTTCTCTAACTGTATAAAATGAGTAATGCAACAACCTATCCTAGTTACTTAAATGAGTGCTTCATTAGGCTCGCAGATCTCATGCAGTGTAAATCTCAAAGACTTTATTTTCCTCCGAGAACTCATTCAAATAGTGTCAACAGAGATGCTAAACTTGAGACCTTCTTGTTTCAGGGCATATACTATACCGGAAGGTTGTATATCTCTGTTCTTCATCTTATGTCACCAGTGGCTTGTGTTGAGACTTCACTTCGACTTCCTCCTTGATATCTAAGCAAGCCCCAAAGCCAGCTGACTCTACTGACCTCACACCCTTCTTCCAAGTTGTCACCTCATGTTACTGTTCTTCTAGAATATGCTCTAGCTACCTTACTAATTTACCTGCCTGTAGTTTTGCAATTTCCATTCATTTTATGTGAGCATTGATAGTTATTTATTAGAGTGCATTTAGTTCTATCATTCAGGAGCATAAACATTCTCAATGGCCATCTTCACCCTTGGGGAAATACTCCAAATATTAAGTACAGCCTGCAAAACCTAGTCTTTGCCTTTGACTCCAGCTTGGCTCTTTACTACCACCTCTTTACTTTAGGGTCTACCATATTCAATTTTTGGCTACGGCCAAGACTACCTGTTTTCTTTCTGGCTTCTGAGTCTTAATGAGATTTCTCCCTTACCTTGAAGACTTTTGTCTTGGCCTATTTTCACCAGCTTTACTCAGTCTTCAGAACCTACTTGGCTGCTCCTTCTCCCAATAAACCTTTCTTTGCCATAGAGCACTCCTCTGTGCTCTGTGCTGTACTTTGACTTATTCCTGGTATAGCATTTATCATACAGTGCTGCAAGTACCCATTTCTTTGTTGGCTTAAGCCATTAGGCTGTCCATTCCTTGGTAACTGGACCATGTTATAGTCACCATTGTGTTCCATGGCCCTAGAAGGAAGAATAATTTACTCTCTCTGTATCCACCTCTTGCTTCTGTTCAAGGTATAGCATATAATTCCTTTTGTAACACATTAAACTGTGTTTCTTTCCTGACTCTCTTTCAAGTCTTGATGCTGCTTTACATACCTATCATAATTTGAGACACAATATACATTACCATTAATAGAAGAAAAACCATAAATAAAGCTGAGAGTAGTGGTGCATGCCTGTGAGCCTTGTACTCAGGAGGCTGGAGCAGGAGGTTTGCTATGAGCTTCAGGCCAGCTGGAACTTACACAGAGAGTTCAAGAGAAGCCTAAACTACACAGCAAAACCCTGTCTCAAAAATTCCTTCCAAACTTCCTAAAACACCCAGAACAAAAAACAAAAAATAAAGAACAAACAAACAAAAAACCACCAGAACAAGACCAAATCAAAACACCAAAGTAGAGAAAGTCTTATCTACATTGTGTACAATGAATAGTCAGTATTCTGAGAAATATCAGTGAAGAGGGAAAGAAGAGAGGAAGTGAGACCTAGAGGAAGTTGGCTGGTTAGCATCTCATCTACGTCGCTCAGTGGATTCCCTTGGACAATGATCTTGCCTCACTCAACATTGTTTTCCTTCTGTCTAAACTATGCTGTATATAAGCTTGTGTGTTTGGTTTACTTCACTCACCATTGTAGTTTCCAGGTGCATCTATCTATTTCCCTACAAATTCTCAAATCTGTCATTCTTTATAGCATATAGACACCTTTTCTTTATAAAATGGGCTTTATTTAAAATGAAATTGGAGAGTTCCATAAATTATTCCCGAGCATTTCTTAAACATATCTAGAGCTGAACATACTCTGGTAAGCTCTTGTTCCTCTGTGACACAGTCTTCAGATATTTATTTCACTTGTCCCCCAGTAATGGGCAAGAGTTTCTGTCGGGACAGCTATTTCCCATAACTGTAGCCATATTTCAGGTTTTGTAAAGAAAAGCCCAAGTATTTATACTTTTATTCTGTTATTGTTCATGCTAATATTAGAAGGCTCTACAATATCTTCCTATCCTATGTATAAGCTCATTGCCTGCTCTGAGCAGCACCCAGCATCACTGCTAGCAGAAAATGCTTGTGTAATAAATAGCTAATGGCTTGCAATAATATGCTTGCATGGAAACATTCAATTTAAAAATTGTTGCTGATCATCAATAACTGTGTCTAGAGTCTCATTCATTGTAAATGAAGGAGGTATGGTTCATCAATAATATGGGAAATTGATTGACAGATTGATGGCATCAATTTGACTCTTTTATTCATTGATTAAAATGCACCCAACACCTACTATTTAGTTGACAGAATATCTGAGATAAATGTGCAGTTCCCACTGATCTCTGGAACCTGGAAGTCTCATGAATGTACAGAGGGGGCAAGTATGGCAAAAATTCAACAAAATAAAAAAATTGAAAAACAATGTGAAAAAAACCACAGAGTAAAACTCCAAAAAAAAAGTGTGCAGAAGCTCTTCACAGGTTCAGCTCCATCTACAACAGAGAAACTTCAGAACTGTCTGCTCAGAGGTGTCCTCTTCCTGTCGGCACTCCCCGCACCTCCACAGCATTATCTGGACAGCCATCTGGACATCGCAAGGGCTCTGTGAGGGCAAAGACTGCAGACATTTTCCTCATCACTGTGCTTAGGGCTTTGCTCAGCAGAGCGTGTGACACACAGCGAAGCTGGAGCTGGAGTTCAAGCTCACGGTGACCGTGGGTGAGTTCCCGCTGGCCACAGGTGCAGCAACGGGCCGAGAGACAGGTCTGAGGGTGATGGTGGTGTGGTGTTTCCTCTGCTGAAGTACAATCTTTGGGGATGTTGAAGCATCCTGGGTTGTGTGTAGACACATCACTGCCCTTCAAAAGCAAAGGATGCTGAGACTGTCAGCACAGCTCCAAAAGTCCAGACATTCCAGGCCCCTGAAGAAGAGGCAGGGACCAAAGTTACAGAGTGGGACGAACCATTGCATCCAGGCCAGAGGCCAAGGTTTCACACTTATTCCCTCATTGCTGAGCGAGGGCTCCAGCAAGATGCTAAAATTACTAACGCTTGCAAACCCACCCTTGATACAGACTTTGTCCAGAACAGTGCACATCCTCCTTGCTGTCCACTGGTGCCTGGCAGCTTCAGCCATAGGCTGATGTCTTCTTGTCTTAGAAGGAGCACAGGCATCTCAGGAGTGTCTCCGTGATCTAGCTCTGAGACTGTCTAGCCATGGGGTCCTGGTTGGTTTTCCTTACCTTCCTTCAGTTTCAAAAAGTGGAGGAGGCAGGATCCTCTGATGTGTGACTCAGTTTGAGTCCAGAAAATTGGACTCAGGTGGAGGAGGACAAGCCTTCCTGAGTACGAGCTTGGTTGCTGCACTCACTGGCTGTGTGATGCACAGAAGACAGACCTGAGCCTGCACTGTCAGAACAAGGATTGGTCTTCCTGCCAGAAACAGAATCAATTTCCAAGTTACACTGCGAGTTCTTGGAACTGTACCTGGATCCCAGCAGATCCTACCCTAATATTTGCCACTGAAGGCAAGAAGCTTTACCTTTTTTTTTTAATTCAGATCTTTATTGGTACAATATGAATGCACATCATCGTCACATTCAACATTGAGAGTTTGTACCAGAATATGACTTGACTTGATTCTCATTTTTCCCCTTCCCAACACACCCTGCAACCCCCACCCCTATATACATAAGCTTTGTTTCCTTTTTTTAGTACTATCACATTCTTTTACTTCTCATTATATATAGTTGATATTGTGAAATAGAAAATATTTAAAGTCTCATCTTCTATCTGGAGCCCAGTTTATTTTTGCCGAAGTCCACGTGAATGTCTGCGTGCCTGCTTGTCCACTGTCGTCCTCTAGATGGCAAACTCAGTTCAGTTTTGGGTTGGAGTCATGTCTGGCTGGGCGAGGCCCAGGCTGGGGGTGGTTTATTGGAAGGACACAAGGGATCCTCAGCAGGCTCAAGGCTCTTGAAACTCCAGCTAGCAAGCAGGAATTGCCCTTCTTTTCCAGGCAGGTGATGGACACGGATCTTTCATCTCTGACTTCCCTGCCAGAGCTTTTTTGAGAAAAGGACATGGATGTACTGCTCTTGCAAGAGATAGGGAGGGCAGAAAGGGCAGAGGTGGGTGGCTTTGTGTGGATTTTCTCATTTCTTACCACAACCTACAAAATAAGTAGTGTTATTATTTTCCCAACATAAGTGACACTGAGGCTTGTGATCAAAGGCCAGTAGGTATCTGGGCAGAGCTGGATTGCCAAGCCACACTTCATGTCAGCCAATGCTCTTCTCATTCTTTTACTCACAGAGAAGAAAGGTCAAAAATCAAGGGAGGCCCGCAGAATTCTGATAGTCGTAATTAATTCCTCAAATGTGAGATAAGTGAGCAGAACCACAGCTCTCGCCGGTGAGGTCTGTGTAGGTTGGAGAGGGTGATTGGCAGGCATCGCAAGGCCTGGGCAGGAGAGTGATAGGTGTCAGTGGAATTTTGTCCCAGCTTCTATGGATGGAGTCCAGTGTGCAAGACAGTTAGTTATAGATGCTTTCTGGCTTTGGAAGCTGTTTATGAATTGGGGCTCATTTTCTCCAAAAATAGTCTTTACTTCTTTTATTCACATATTTAAGAACTGGCTGGTCTTTTTGGAAGAAGGGAGACTGGAAAACTTCACCAATCATTTATATAACAGATATGTAGTGAATTCTCATTATGATTCAGACACCGTTCTATCAGACAGTGTTGATGCAAAGTTGATGCACTCAGCAATCCGATCTTAAGAAAGGGGTCTCAATGCACGTGCAAAAATAACCAGACTGATGGTCAAAAATGCCAAGAAGCATGAATGCATCTTAGAATTCTGAGGTGGGAGAAATGAAGTATTGTTAAGTACAAGTCTCTAAGAGTGCTTCACCCAGCAGGTAGCATTTGAGGTGGGCCTTGGAGGTTGTGTGGGGTGAGAATGTTCGGGGGTCATTGAGAGAGATGGAAAGAAGATAGCTGTGGCATAAGAAGCCAAGAAAGCTTTAAAAAGGTGTAGCTAGGGAACAATGAGTCCTGGAATTCTATGAAGACACCGGATGATTGTAGGAAAATTATAGGAAATTTATAGGATTATAGGAAAATTATAGGCCATAGGATGATTATAGGACAATTCTATTTTAAATTATTTCTTTCCTGCTCAACTCACTTTTAATGTTCACTTCTTTTTCTTTTTTGCTTAGTACAGAAACACATTTATAATATTTCTAAATATGTATTTCCTCTGTATTAGAATTATATATTTTTCTATATTTTTGTTATAATACAAATGATTATACTGTACAGTGTGAGATTAAATTTATGATATTTCACATCATTTAACAACTTTACTACCTCCCCAGCAATGTTAAGAAATAATTTAAATTCATTTGTCTTTATTGCTTTTATACTGATACAAATTCCCAACATTGAGTGTGATTGTGATGTGTATATAAAATGTACCAATAAAAATTCAATTAAAAAATAAAACAACTTTACATATATTTTAACCCATAAAATTAGAGAACTTGCAGAAGCCAATGCCATCCCTTCTCTCACCTCTGAACATGGCCCGACCTAACAATTTTCATTGTTTAAGATTGGGAAGTCGCGATGTCCAAGGCGGTAGATCATGACACCAGTGAGCGACGGAATTGGAGGCGCTGGGCGTTAGAGCATGCGACCTTTTAAATAATGGAAACCTGCACTATTCAGGATCTTCTTCCTCCCCCTTTTCCCTTTTCCTTCCTTTCTGCCTGATCCTTTACTAAGTGTAATGACTCACTACCTAGTATGAGGTGTCCCTGTAGATCTTTCCTTGTCTTGGTCTAGAACCTGCACTATTTTGGGCCTGTTCAGCTGTAATAGTGTGTATTCACTTACCAGCATTGTCAACCTTTTTATTATCCTTTATTTATATCTCCACTTCTTTACTTCTGAGAAGATTTTTCTTCTGCCTGAAAATGTCTCTTTACTTTGTATGCAGATCTGCTGAGTATGAATTACTTTAGTTTTTTTCTTGACTGGAAATATCTTTATTCTATCTTCACATTGATGATTTTTCCCGCTGCGCATATGATTCTATGATTTGTTTATTGTTTTTCCTTTTCTTTTTTCTCAGCACTTTTCATTCTTCTGATGTTTCTGTTGAGAAATCAGCCTTAATCATCATTTGTTTTAAAATTAATACCTTTTTGTCTACTTAATTTATTTTTTGTTTCAGCCATTTAGCTATGACATGCTTAGTTGTGGCTTCTTTCATAGTTATCCTGTTTAGTTTACTTAATATATCTTTTTCTGTTTGAATACTTTTGCCTCATTCTCTTTCATCTTCTCTTAAAATTCAGCTATATGCACAGCTGAAAAAAATCTGTATCTTAGACTGTACCTGTTATTTTCCACATGTTTTTACTCTTGTTATTTCAACTTGAAGTTTTTTATTGATCTTTATTCTGTTTGACTAATTCTATCTTTTGCTGTGTCGAATGCGCTGTTAAACTCACCAAATGAGCTCTTAGTTTCATGTAGTGCCTTTTTTTTAGTATGTTTCTATCAGGATTTTCATAAATTTACTTTCTTTAGTGAGATTATTTTATTATACATTTATTTTACATATCAATCAGGTTAAAGCCAACATTTTGGTCATATATTAGGCAGAACTATCAGACAGTCTCAGAATCTCGCCTCTAGCCCCTCCCCCCAGTGTAATTCCACGCAGTTCCCTCTTCTGGAGCATGAACGTGGCCTGTGGCTGTCTCGAGATATCATCCTATGAGTACATTAAGGTATTGATACTGACAATAAGGCATGTAGGGTGGTGCTTCGTACATCTAACAGACCATCAGTGCCCTTGTCTCGCCATTGCAAAGATGACTATGTGTTTTGCCTTCTCTGGTGAAATATCTTCAGCTCTTAGTTTAAATGTTGCTATCTCATTGTTTCCTGTCCATGTCCTCATTTCCTTATAAAAATTAATTGCTTTCTCTTTGGCAGCCCCATAATATCTCATGTACTCTTCTATTGTAGTATTTCCTGTGTTTTCTTATGCTGGAAACTAGTTACTTATCTACTCTTTATACTCTAAGAGTCTGGAAGGCGGAGGTTAGGCCACTGCTTTCAACGTCAGATACTGAGCAAATGTACCATAAATACTATTCACATGTTTATTGATCTGTACCAAAGTAGAGTTTTTATTTATTTTAAAATCTTAATTAAAAGAAGCTGGCTTTCATTTGAAGGCTCATTTGAAAGGGACACCTACTTATGCAAAAATGCGGTGAGGCTGACAGTACTGTGTTGGGTTAGTACATAGCAAACTTTTATCACTTCAGTCAAGAATGCCGCCCTCTGTAGGCCATGCCAATCCCTGCAGAAAGTCAGGGGAGTACATTTGCAGGAGGACCCCTTAGCTTTTTAGAAGAGAGGGGACAATGAGCCTGTCTTTATTCTCTGAGAGTCTAGTGGAGAAAGAACTGTTGGAGGAAAACTGGGAGGAAATGTTGAGGGCCCACTCGTGGGAAGAGGAATTGAGTCTCGGAATAGAATTCTCCTTGATGAGAAGAAGATATAGAATGATCTCTTGTGGCTGTCGCCGTGTGTGGTGTCAGAATCTCTTCCACATTCAGCCCAGCACAGTGATGTACTTGGAATGAGGTGGGGGAGTTGAGTTTGGTGCAGAATTGAGGGTCATCTTCAGTCTGGAATCCTTGTCACCAATGTGAGGTGGCCTTTGTAGAGGAGCAGGGCTTCAGGAAAGGTACTCAACTTACACAGGGCTGTTGTTGTGGTGGCCGGAGTTCCACTGGAACCTAGAACATAGAGGTCATCTGGATTTGGTTCTGGGTCTACTCTATGATAATTTTGAAAAACAACAGTTTTGGAGAAAAAGATTTTTGTGTTTTAGTGCAGTTTAGTTGGAAGAGCAGAATATCAAGAGAAAGAAGTATTTTCTTTACAGACAGAAGAAAGATGTTTGACTAATTTTTCTGTGGTAGCCAGATGAGAGCATAGGTTGTCCAACAGCTGGCACATACCTTCCTCTCATCTCCTTTTGCCCTCTGCTCTCCTGTGCCCCCAGGGGGCAGGAACAACTTGACTGTGTGTCTCCATGGTTATTAAGCAACCACTCTCTTACATGAGTGCAGCTTGGCTGTCAGCCACTGTGTCCTCACCTCCTCCAGCCACTGGCTTTTGCCTTTTAGAAGAAGAGGGAGGGCACTACTCTCTGGTGTAAAGTTCAAGGGAGGAATGACATGAACATCCCCAACTTGCCAAGCTGAGTGGTGTGATGAATACAGCTCACCCTTTCTAGTTACCCCTGCTTCAGCCAGGCCGTTGTTCCTAGAGATAACAGCGGTCAGTCACACAGCTTCCTTCTGCTGCTGAGCCCCTCACAGGCCTGCACTTGGGCCAATCAGGAGGCCTGACATGGAGTCAGTTAAGGGCCTGCATGGCTCAGTCACAGTTCTGAAGCTTCTCGAAAGAACCTAGGGGGCTCCGTCCAGTGCAGTGAGCCCACTGTGCTGCAGCACGTGCTCTGTCAAAGTCTGAGGTGGGGCCAGTCTGTAAATCTAGTCATGTATTTCTGTGGCAGTGTGGGTCCAGAAGCTCCTGTAAATTGACTCGGATTCAGTGTGGACAGGGTGGGCATTTCATAAGGAAGAGCAATAACCACAAGGGGCCATGAACCCTGAGAGGGCAGAGACTGGCACCTAGAAGAGTCACCTATGGCATCTGCCACAAACTGGTGTCTGATGCCAGAGGCCAAAAGTGGCAGAGGCCAGCAGCACCCAGCAGAGTTGACTACAGCATTCAGCAAGGCCTGGTACCAAATGCCAGTGGCTGGAAGTGGCAGGGATCCGCAGTGAGCTGTGCCAACCCTCGGCACCCAGTACTGTGAGGTCTGGAACATGAGGGCCTCTCATGGAGCTGCAGTGCAGAGTCATGACTCCCATCTAACCCTAGACAGACTGGTGATGCACCGGGCGAGGGCGGGAATGAGTGTGCAAACTGTGCCTGCCGGCGTGGAACTTTCAACGTTGGTTTCTGCAGCCACAGGAGCAAAATGCATGTGCATGATGCCCACACTGCCTGATCAATGGGACACAGAGACTGTGGAATCAGAAGGACCAGTAGTACTAGGGATGCGACCTCAGTATCTGCTGCTTGTGTTTAGTAGGATGTGACCTACACTCTGTGGTCACAGTGTCATTCAGTCACTTGGTGTATTCATGCTTATTTTGGAAGACACAAATGCTTTTTTATGAGACTGTCCAGACCTGATTCCCACTTAGAACTGCCTTCCACTTCTGCCGTATGTCATTGT